>SJYC01106616.1:0-91537 GCA_006408675.1 Madoqua kirkii | reverse complement strand
ATGAAGCACCAGTCTATGTTCAATACAGGATACAGGATGCTTGGGGCCGGTATACGGGATGAACCGGGGGGATGGGTAGGGAAGGGAGGTGGGAGGGGGCTTTAACATGGGGAGATCGTCTACACCTGTGGCTGATTCATGTCAATGTATGGCAGAACCAATACAGTACTGTGAAATGGAATAAGCATTAAACAAAAACAAAAACAAAAATAGCAGAAACTCTGCTTTCAGTACTGTTGCAAAAAAATAAAAATAAAAAATAAACTTAATCAAAATAAGCTTTAAATTCAAAAAAAAATGGAGAGAGAACTGAAAAAATAAATAAAAATACATCAAGAATTCTAAATAGATGAAGAGCTATAGAATGTTCATAGATTGAAGGACTGAATTTTGTTGCTGTATAAGTTCCTCAAATTGATTGATAGATTTAATACAACTCTGCTTAAAAACCCTACACATATTTGTAGGATATGATCAGCTGATGTTAAAATGTATATGGAAATGCAAAGAATAGCCAAGACACTCTTGTAGACAATTAAGCTGAAAGAATTTTCCCCACTGTATGTCAAAATACCAGACAGGAATAGAGAAGTCATTAACAGTGAGCCCAGGGCAGACCCAATTACACATGGACATTTGAGATATAATAAAACCAGCACTGTGTTGGGGAGGGGATAAGCTTTGCAGTAAGTTGATGCTGGAATAATTTATTATCCATGGGGGGAAAATGTGAGATGGAATCCCTCCCTCTTACTATGGCTTCCCTGTGGCTCAGATGGTAAAGAGTCTGCCTTCAGTGCAGGAGACCTGGGTTCAATCCCCGGGTCAGGAAGATCCCCTGGAGAAGGGAATGGCAACCCACCCCAGTAGTCTTGCCTGGAAAATCTCATGGACAGAGGAGCCTTGCAGGCTACAGTCCATGGGAATGCAAAGAGTCGGACACGACTGAGCGACTTCACTTTCACTTCACTTTCACCTCTTACTATATACAAATAATAACTCCATGTATTTTAAGTCTAAATGTCAAGTCATTTAAAAGAATCACTTATAAAGAAATTATAGAAAGCTCACAGTAAGGAAGAATTTCTTAAACAAGATACAAAAAGTTCTAACCATAAAATAAAATACTAACACATTTTCTGACGTTTAAGTGTTCAAGACAGTGAAAAGAGGATCTCCTACAAATTAGGAGATATTTGTAACACATATAATTAGCAAATGACTTACCTCTAGAATCTATAAGGCTCTCCGATAAGAAAAACAAACAATTGAATAGGATCGTGAACAAAATATTTGAGCTTGCACTTTAGAAAAAAAGATATCCAAATCGCCAATGACTATAAAAAGAAGCTTAGGAGCATTAGGGACATTCATTAAAACCATGGTGAGATGCCATTACACATCTATCAGATGGACAAATATTTACAAGTCTGATATTACCAAGTACTGGCAAGGATGAGTAAGAACTCACACACACTGCTGCTGCTAAGTGGTTTCAGTCGTGTCCGACTCTGTGCAACCCCACAGACGGCAGGTCACCAGGCTCCCCCGTCCCTAGTGGGAAGCATAAGAGGTCACTTTGAGAAACAGTTTAATAATGCCTAATAAAGTTGACTACGCACATATCCTTCAACTCTACCCCAGGGACTACACCCTGGCGAAACCTGCATGTGGACCTAGGGAGACATGTAGAGGAACGTCCACAGTAACTCTGTTTTTCATAGCCCCAAACTCAAATCAGCCTAAATGTTCATGAACAATAGCATGAATAAATAGCTGTGGAACACTGCTCATCAAAGAAAACCAATGAACCACAGCCACACAGAATAATAATGGAGATGTTTCTCAAACAGGATATTTAACAAAAGAAGCAAGATACCTAAGAAAATGTCTACTATGTTTCTATTTTGCACAGAGTTCAAAACTGGACAACACTGAACAATATATTGTTTAAGCATACAGGCATAGGCTGTGTTTCAGTTATTGCTGTCAAAGCAAACCATGCAAAAACTTGGTAGATTAAGACATCAGAGATTCTTACAATCCTGTGTGTCAGGGATTTTCACAGAGCACACCAGGAATGGCTCATATCTGCTCTACTCTGTCTGGAACCTCAGACGGGGTGACTCAGACATCTCAGGTCAGACTGAGACCACTTAATTGGCAGTGGAGGAGGGATCTGGGCACATAAGCATAGCTTTGGCTACCTTGAGCTTCCTGACAACATGGTGGTCTCAGAGTTTCAAGAGGAAATATTCTAGAAGAAACCATCCCAGTGTTCAATTCAGTTCATTTTAGTCGCTCATTCATGTCCGACTCTTTGTGACCCCACGGACTGCAGCACACCAGGCCTCCCTGTCCATCACCAAGTCCCAGAGTTTACTCAAACTCATGTCCATTGAGACGGTGATGCCATCCAACCATCTCATCCTCTGTCATCCAATTCTCCTCCCACCTTCAAGTTTTCCCAGCATCAGGATCTTTTCAAATGAGTCAGTTCTTTGCCTCAGGTGGCCAAAGTAATGCAGTTTCAGCTTCAGCATCAGTCCTTCCAATGAATATTCAGGACCAATTTTCCTTTAGGATGAACTGTTTTGATCTCCTTACAGCCAAGGGACTCTCGAGAGTCTTTAACAGCACAGTTCAAAAACATCAATTCTTCCGCATTTTGCTTTCTTTACAGTCTAACTCTCACATTCATACATGACTACTGGAAAAATAGCCTTGACTAGACAGACCTTTGTTGGCAGAGCAATGTCTCTGCTTTTTAATATGCTGTCTAGGTTGGTCGTAACTTTTCTTCCAAGGAGTAAGTGTCTTTTAATTTCAAGGCTGCAATCACCATCTGCAGTGATTTTGGAGCACAAAAAAATAAAGTCTGACACTGCTTCCACTGTTTCCCTGTCTATTTGCTATGAAGTGATGACACCAAATGCCATGCTTCTTGTTTTCTGAAGGTTGAGCTTTAAGCCAACTTTTTCACTCTCCTCTTTCACTTTCGTCAAAAGGCTCTTTGGTTCTTCGTCACTTTCTGCCATAAGGGTGATGTCATCAGCATATCTGAGGCTATTGATATTTCTCCCGGCAATCTTGATTCCAGCTTCTGCTTCTTCCAGCCCAGGGTTTCTCATGATGTACTCTGCATATAAGTTAAATAAGCAGGGTGACAATATACAGCCTTGACGTACTCCTTTTCCTATTTGGAACCAGTCTGTTGTTCCATGTCCAGTTCTAACTGTTGCTTCCTGACCTGTATACAGATTTCTGAGGAGGCAGGTCAGGTGGTCTGGTATTCCCATCTCTTTAAGAAGTTTCCACAGTTCATTGTGATCCACACAGCCAAAGGCTTTGGTGTAGTCAATAAAGCAGAAATAGATGTTTTTCTGGAACTCTCTTGCTTTCTCGATGATCCAACAGATGTTGGCAATTTGATCTCTGGTTCCTCTGCCTTTTCTAAATCCAGCTTGAACATCTGGAAGTTCACAGTTCACGTATTGCTGAAGCCTGGCTTGCAGAATTTTGAGGATTACTTTACTAGTGTGTGAGATGAGTAAAATTGTGTAGTAGTTTGAGCATTCTTTGGCATCGCCTTTCTTAGGGATTGGAATGAACACTGACCTTTTCCAGTCCTGTGGCCATTGCTGAGTTTTCCAAATTTGCTGGCATAATGAGTGCAGCACTTTCACAGCATCATCTTCCAGGATTTGAAATAGCTCAACTAGAATTCCATCACCTCCACTAGCTTTGTTCATAGTGATGCTTCCTAAGGCCCACTTGACTTCACATTCCAGGATATCTGGCTCTAGGTGAGTGATCATACTATCATGACTATCTGGGTCATGAAGATCTTTTTTGTATAGTTCTTCCTAATGTTCAAGCACTTGTCAAATCTTTGTTTCAGTTCAGTTCACTCCACTCACTCAGTTCTGTCTGACTCTTTGTGACCCCATGGACTGCAACTCACCAGACCTCCCTGTCCATCAACTCCCAGAGCTTGCTCAAACACAGGTCCATTGAGTAGGTGATGCCATCAAACCCCATCTCATCCTCTGACGTCCCCTTCTCCTCCTGCCTTCAATCTTTCCCAGCATCAGGGTCTTTTCCAATGAGTCCGGGCCCAAAGTATTAGAGCTTCAGTTTCAGCATCAGTCCTTCCAATCATGCTTATTACTATTCCATCAGCCAAAGCAACTCATATGGAGACAGATCCAGAAGTCCGCATGCTAGCGGACTGCACAAGGGCTGATTAGGGGGAGCCATGGTTCATTGTGGGGGCCCCCAATATAATGCACCACCACAGCTGGTAAAGTGAAGGAATAATTTTCTCAAAAGTAATGCTTACCTTTAGGAAGAAAGGGGGATCCAATTAGGCAGAAGCATAAAGAGAGTGTCTAAAACATTGGCAATGTTCTGTTTCTAAATGGATGCATAGTTAACACAGAGTTTACTTTATTCTTCTTCTTTATCAGTTCCACATGGCACAGCATAATGCAGGCATTAAAATTTACATTTGTATACTTGCAAATAATCTATAATGGAATGTTGACATATTTCATTAAGTGAAGAACAGAGAGATATGCATGTATATTGTAAAGATCCCAACCATGTACCAGAAATGTTGGAAAGAATAAGCTTTCATGCCACTGGTTGATTTAAGCTTTCTTTTCATGTTTTTCTATGTTTTCCAAATTTTCTTCTTCTATATTTCTATATGTCTATATTGTCTATGCTTTCCAATATTAAACTCATGGCTTTTAGAATCTGTAAAACTTTATGGAGGTAAAAAATAAGAATTACTGCTTCCACGAAGTGAGGGATACCAGTAACCCCTGTCCTTCCTTTGGTAGATTCAGGCTACCAGCAGTTAATTTCTGGTGCATGAGGTATCCCGGGCTCTTCAGAATAGACTCTGATAAAAATGAAATCAGAAGCACTTGAATTAGTTCTCAGTCATGAATAGTACTGCCAAGTCCTCGATTTTGGGTCTCCAATGGAAACTGTCAGTCAGAGAGGGAAAGGGGCAGAAGGGACAGAGAGTGATGAATTAAGGTGTCTTGCAGCCTCTCTATTTTGAATCATGAGATACCAAGAATTTGGCAGTGTGGGCTTTTTCTGCAGGTCATCTACAAATGTTCCTTCTCCTCTGACTTATAATTGGAGGAAGACCTATGGGAAGTTACAGTGGAGGAGGGGAAGGCAGCAACAACCTAATAAATTAAAAGCTTGGACTCTGATATCCAGCTTATTCACTGCATGCCTTTGTACATGTTACTTAACCTTTTTGTGCCTTAGTTTCCCAATCTCTAAAATGGGGCCATAATAATGCTACCCCACAGGGTTGCTGTGAGGATTAAATAAGATAATATATGTAAAGTGCTTGGCACAGAGCTCAACTCATCAAAAGCCTTCAGTGAACAGCTCTTCCCACTGCCAGTCTGCATGAGGCACTCACACATGTCAAATCAGACGCTAATATATGGTATAAAATGGGCCAGCTCTCCAAGAGCTCACATACATTGACTATCAACTATCACATATAAGCCTCACGATACCTGGGAATTAGATATTATTATTCTCATTGTACAGATGGAAATAGAAATGGAAGATGTGAGTCCCAGCCAAAGCCACAAAGTTCCTGAACGGTAGAGCAGATCCTCCCCAAACGTCTGATTTCAAGCCTGTTCTCGTCATTCCTCTTGGTGGGAGGGCTCCTGGTATGGTTGGAGCCAGTGATGATTAAACTGCCTCATCCAGAGAAGCCAAGTGACTTATTTCATCACTTGCCCTCAAACATCCCTGGAGAAGAGAAATTGGAAAAGACCATTTCCCCCAGTGTTTACAGAAACTCTGCCTTAAAAAAAAGTCCCCCCAACCAGAGTATGAAATCCTCCAAAATACTTCATTTTACACCTCTAAGGAATGTCATTTCCCAGAATTCCCTTTCTCAGCCTGAAGCTCATTGTCAAATCTGGGTTTTTTATGCTAAAGACTTAGAGAATTCAGGTTTTCCTGGGTGCTTTTTCCTCCGAGGAGCAGATTTTGCACACTGGAATGAATAGGCTTCAAGTTACACAAGCAGCAAGACTAACATCTGCTAATAATGCTCCGAGGGGTTGAGTTCCCAGTGGGCTATTATTCATAGGAAGACTTTGACTACACTCAGAGTCTGAAAATTACTTGACGGATCTGAATTAATTAAGCCACAGAAACCTCCCGAGAGGAAGAGAATGCAGGAAAAAAAAAAAAAAAAAGAGGAGGGAGAATGATGGTAAAGTTTTCCCTGATACTGAGACAAACCTCCCCCAGGGTCTAGTAATATTACAGGAGGAAAACCTCACTACACCAGCCAATGAAAGTCCAGGGAATTTACAAATCATTTATAATGAAAGAAATGCCACTAATGTAATTAAAATATTGGAATCATAATAGAGTTAGAGCTCAGAAGATCCTTAGAGATTACCTGGCACAACCTTTCGTTTAAGACTAAAAATCTGGCCCTTTCAGTTGTGTCTGACTCTCTGCGACCCCATGGACTGTAGCCCGCCAGGCTCCTCCGTCCATGGAATTCTCCAGGCAAGGACACCAGAGTGGCTTGCCATTCCCTTCTCTAGAGGATCTTTCTAACCCAGAAATCGAACCTGGGTATCCTGGATTACAGGCAGATTCTTTGTCATCTGAGCCATCAGGGAAGCTGACTAGCACAGAAGGTAAATCTTCTGATCCTCAGAATCTTTCTGGCTCCTGGTGATGAGCTAACTGGGACTTTTGACAAATGCTCCCTGCAGCTGGAGGGCTGTGCCCAAACCAACTTCCCCCAAGACCAGGGGATCTAAAGACTGCAGGTGCTTCATAGAGTGCCCTACCAGTGGCACCTCAGCACAGCCTACTTGGCACCTGAATGCAAAATATTTGTCATCCAAGGACAAGACCACTCACTCCCTTTGTCCATTAAAAATGAGAGCATCAGGGGCAAGGTACGTCTGCTAGAACACATTCCCCAAGTGCCCCGTGACCCCAACACGTTTCCCCTCAGGATCCTGGAGACTGAGGGATTGTGTGTCTTCAGGACTCTTCTCCCAGGAGTCCCGACCCCTAGCAGCTATGCTGGGTGCTCACTACACCTTTGGCATGATATCCACAAACTCATTAGCCCTTCTAGACCTCTCCTAGGGTTAGCTTTCACTGAGTACTCTATGAAAACCTTTCCATGTGTTAGTCGCTCAGTCATGTCCAACTCGTTGTGGCCCCATGGACTGTAGCCTTCCATGTAAGTACACGTAGATAAGCTGGCTGCCCAGGTGGCTCAGTGGTAAAGAAGTCACCTGCCAATGCAGGAGCTGCAGAAGACATGGGTTCCAGTCCTGGGTTGGGAGTAACCTCTGAAGGAGGAAATGGCAACCCACTCCTGTATTCTTGCCAGGATAACCCCGTGAACAGAGGAGCCTGGAGGGCTACAGACCATGGGGTCGCAAAGAGTCAGACATGACTGAGCAACTGAGCATGCACCCATATATAGATTAAAGATTGTGTTTTTAAATGACTACATGACATTTTATTGCCTGGAGGCACTGGAGTCGTATCAACAAGTCTCCCTTTATTGTTTTCAATTTAGGGTCCTTCCAATTTTTCATGATTAAAAACAATACAGAAATGATCAGGACATCCTTGGTGATCAAGTGGTTAAGAATCTGCCTTCCAATGTCAGGGATGTGGGTTCAGTCCCTAGTCAAGGAACTATGATGCCACATGCCTCAGAGCAACTGGAGAGCCAGTGCTCGGCAACTAGAGAGGCCTGCACTCTGCAACAGTGCAGCCAAAACTTTAAAAAGGAAGTGACCCTCCATACAAACACTTTTGGTAATTTCTATAGGATGAAGTGAAGTGAAGTGAAGTGAAGTCATTCAGTCGTGTCTGACTCTTTGCAGTCCCATGGACTGTAGCCTACCAGGCTCCTCCATCCATGGAATTTTCCAGGCAAGAGTACTGGAGTGGGTTGCCATTTCCTTCTCCATTCTATAGGACAAATCCTTACAAACGAGTTGCCAAGTGGAAGGATGTGGACTTTTAAATGGCTTTTGACAAAATGTGCTAAATTTCCCCCCTACAGAAAAGTGTTGTCAGAATAGTTTCTGAGATGACTAATGACTTCAAATAGTTTCCCTGCATTTCATTCAGCTTCATTTCAAAAGAATTGACTTATAGCTTAGTCAAATACCAAATCGTATGTTTACCAAAAGTCTGAAGACATTGGACAACTTTCTGTAAGTTGACAGTTTCAAAGAAATGAAGACAGGCCACTATTGGAAGCAGTGAGATAAAGGGATTTTGTCATTATTATGCACTTTAATTTTGACGAAGATGTCCTTTTCTTTTTGTAAATTTCTAGTTTTGGATAGCGATTATTTCTGCATAGTGAAATTATGGGCTATTATCCTTTATTTTGCATATTGGCATTTAATATTTTTACAATGTCCCTTTAATACTAGTAACAGAATTTCTCCACTTCAGCACTACTGACATTTTGGTCCAGACCATTGGGATAGAGACTGTCCTACATGGCACAGGACATTTATCAGGGCCCCTGGCATTTACTTATCAGAAGATAGTAGCACAGCTGATTGTGGCAATCAAAAGTGTCTCTAGATATTTCCAAATATCTCCTGGGGGTCATAAATACCCCCAGCTGAGAATCACTGTACCAGTACAATAGACAATACTAAAAATAATAATAAACCTTGTTGTACCCTGCATCAGACACTATTCCCACTGGAATATTATCTTCTCGATTCTTTTCAACAATCCTTGAAGGTGGGTACTACTACGTTCCTTTTACCTAGAATGAAGCTGCAAACAGAGAGGTTGAGGAATACGTCCAAGTTGACACAGCTAGAAAGCACAGCAGCTCAGACTGGAACCCAGGCAACTCCAGAGCTTGTGTTCATAATCCTTTTCCTGAAGCTGTCTCTCTTTGCAAGTTTTTAAAACACTGTTTATAGCCAACAATTTTTTCCAGAAAAATCTTTAAAAATATTTTTAAACACATACAATAATATAATGAATATCTGAATGTTGTTGTTCAGTTCTAAGTTGTGTCTAATGCTTTTGCGATCCCATGGACTGTAGCCCACAAGGCTCCTCTGTCCATTTGACTTCCCAGGCAAGAATACTGGAGGGGGTTGTCACTTTCTACTGCAGGGGATCTTCCCCACCTCGGGGTCGAACCCATGTCTCCTGCATTGGCAGGTGAGTTCTTTGCTCTGTTCCGCCAGGGAAGCCCAAACATCTGTACACTCATCACCTAAGTTTAACAACTATCAGGACCTTGCTATACTTGATCTGTTTGTTGCTTTCTCTGTCTCTCTGTCTCTCTCTTTCCTATTCTTTTTCCTTCCCATTCTCCTTTCTTCCTTTCTATTAAATACATCATTTCATCCCTTACATAGTTCTAACCATTATGAGTATTTTCTTATGTTACCATAATGCCTATTACACCTAACAAAATTAACAATTATTTGATGTCAATACATATTCAAATTGCCCTGATTATCTCAAAAACATTCTTGAAAATGTCAAGCCTTGGACACTGTAAAAGAAGAATGAAGCAGTGTTTCCCACATACTGTGAATTCTACAGGGAAGAAAGTTGTACTCACACAAATATATTTCATAAGAACTCTCTGTATGGTTTGGGCTGAAAATGAAAGGAAGATACACAGCCCACAACAACAAAGATCATATTTCTGGGTTTTAGATATGAGTCCTGATATGCAAAGGAATGCCAAAGAATGTCCAAACTACTATACAATTGCACTCATCTCACACGCTAGCAAAGTAATGCTCAAAATTTTCCAAGCCAGGCTTCAACAGTACATGAACTGTGAACTTACAGATGTTCAAGCTGGATTTAGAAAAGGCAGAGGAACCAGAGATCAAATTGCCAACATATGTTGGATCATCGAAAAAGCAAGAGAGTTCCAGAAAAACATCTTCTGATTTATTGACTATGCCAAAGCCTTTGACTGTGTAGATCACAACAAACTGGGAAATTCTTAAAGAGATGGGAATACCAGACCACCTGACCTGCCTCCTGAGAAATCTGTATGCAGATGAGGAAGCAACAGTTAGAACTGGACATGGAACACAGACTGGCTCCAAATTGGAAAAAGAGTATGTGTCGAGGCTGTATATTGTCACCCTGCTCATTTAACTGCTATGCAGAGTACATCATGAGAAACACTTGGCTGGAAGAAGCACAAGCTGGAAGATTGCCAGGAGAAATATCAATAACCTCAGATATGCAGATGACACCATCCTTATGGCAGAAAGCAAAGAACTAGAGTCTCCTGATGAAAGTGACAGAGGAGAGTGAAAAAGCTGGTTTAAAACTCAGCATTCAAAAAATGAAGATAATGGCATCTGGTCCCATCGCTTCATGGCAAATAGATAGGATAACAATGGAAACAGAGACAAGCTTTACTTGAAGGGTTCCAAAATCATTGTAGATGGTGATTGCAGCCATGAAATTAAAAGACACTTGCCCCTTGCAAGAAAAGTTATGACCAACCTAGCATATTAAAAAGCAGAGACATTACTTTGCAGGCAAAGGTCCATCTAGTCAAAGCTATGGTTTTTCCAGTAGTCATGTATGGATGTGAGAGTTGGACTATAAAGAAAGCTGAAGAGGAAGCAACAGTTAGAACTGGACATGGAACACAGACTGGCTCCAAATTGGAAAAAGAGTATGTGTCGAGGCTGTATATTGTCACCCTGCTCATTTAACTGCTATGCAGAGTACATCATGAGAAACACTTGGCTGGAAGAAGCACAAGCTGGAAGATTGCCAGGAGAAATATCAATAACCTCAGATATGCAGATGACACCATCCTTATGGCAGAAAGCAAAGAACTAGAGTCTCCTGATGAAAGTGACAGAGGAGAGTGAAAAAGCTGGTTTAAAACTCAGCATTCAAAAAATGAAGATAATGGCATCTGGTCCCATCGCTTCATGGCAAATAGATAGGATAACAATGGAAACAGAGACAAGCTTTACTTGAAGGGTTCCAAAATCATTGTAGATGGTGATTGCAGCCATGAAATTAAAAGACACTTGCCCCTTGCAAGAAAAGTTATGACCAACCTAGCATATTAAAAAGCAGAGACATTACTTTGCAGGCAAAGGTCCATCTAGTCAAAGCTATGGTTTTTCCAGTAGTCATGTATGGATGTGAGAGTTGGACTATAAAGAAAGCTGATCATCAAAGAGTTGATGCTTTTGAACTGTGGTGTTGGAGAAGACCCTTGAGAGTCCCTTGGACTGCAAGAAGATCCAACCAGTCCATCCTAAAGGAAATCAGTCCTGAATATTCTTTGGAAGGACTGATGCTGAAGCTGAAACTCCAATACTTTGGCCACCTGATGTGAAGAACTAACTCCTTGGGAAAGACCCTGATACTGGGAAAGATTGAAGGCAGGAGGAGAAAGGGATGACAGAGGATGAGATAGTTGGATGGCATCACCAACTCAATGGACATGAGTTTGAGTAAACTCCAGGAGTTGGTGATGGACAGGGAGACCTGGCATGCTGCAGTCCATAGGGTCACAAAGAGTCAGACATGACTGAGCAACTGAACTGAACGGATGTAAAGGAACACTGCTGATGGCTAATTTTAATAACAGCAGGGAACTTGGCTAGCCTTCGGACTTTCTCTACTTAGCTTTCTCAAGCATATTTATGATTTTGTTTTACTGTTTGTTGTCTTATTCTAAAGAAAACCACAAAAGCCCTGACTCTTCCTTTTTGTTGACCTTGAAGCACAGTGGAAATTCTTCACAAGTCTGTCCTGAAAGACTGGCCCCAAGGAAGTGCAGACAGCTCAAACTGGTCTTAATGTACCTGAAGCCTGCAAGTTCATGAGTGAATAGGATTCTCTGGCGGGGGCTGCAGGGGAGCGCTCACTGGGAACTACTGCTCCCCCTGCACTTACTTTACCCCTGCTGGAGTGAGTTAGGGGCAATAGGCAGGGCTCTCCCAATTTTAGTTTTCTATAGTTGCTTAGTGGCTTAAAATAGTACACATTAATTCTCTTGCAATTATGGAGGTAGGAAGCCCAAAAGCAATTTCACTGGGCCAAAATCGAGGTGTTGGCACAGCAGTCCTCTTACAGAAGGATCTATTTTTTTGCCTTTCATGCTTAACAAACTGCATTCCGGGGAATTCCCTGGTTGTCCAGTAGTTAGCGCTCCATGCTTTCACTGCCGTGAACTCAGGTTAGATCCCTGGCCAGGGAACAAGGATCCCTCAGGTTGTCTGGGCTCGTGGACTTCCCTTCATCTTGGAAGCCAGCAGGGTAGCATCTGGCTTCAGTGCTCACACTGCCTTCTAATTCTGGGTCACATCTCTCTCTGCCTCCCTCTTTATTTCTTTTAAAAATGTGTTTACTTTTTTATTGGCTGTGCCCTGCAGCATGTGAGATCTTATCTCCCTGACCAGGGATCAAACCCAGGCTTCCTGCAGGGAGAGCATAGAGTCTTAACCACAGGACCACCAGGGAAATCCCTGCCTCCCTCTTTAATGAATCTTGTGATTATACTGAGAGCCTACTAGGAAAATCCAAGATCATCTCCCATCTCTGATCCTTAATTTAATCACATCCACAAAATCCTTTTTGCACTCTAAGGAAATATTCATGGGATTAGGACATGGATATATTTGGGGGCCACTATTCAACCTACCATGCTCCTCTTGAGAACAACTCATTTCGAAAATAACACTACTTACACTTTGAGACCAAAAAGCCTTTGAAGTGTGTTTTTCATTTATCACAACAATCCTTCAAGGCAGGCAAGATTCCCCAGGAAGCAAATCCTGAAGGCAGGGAGCCAAGTGCATGTACTTTCTTTAGATGGTGATCCTCGAAATCACAGAGAGTGAGGAAGTGAGCCAGGATGGGGAGGAAGACAACAGAGGTGCAGAATCAAGCTGCTATCATGGTGGGAAGTGGAGCTCAGTCCCCAGGAGACTCAGAGAGACAGTACAGAGACCTCGGTTATTCTACTCGGGGCTGAAGAGGCTGGGGTTTATCCACCAGCTCCCCAGGCCTCCTATATGGAGGTCTGCTTTGGGGACATTTGCTCTCCAGCAGTTCCAGCTGTCCCTGCTCTTGCAGCCAGTGTTCCCCTGAAGCCAAGAGGAGACCTCAGAATCACAGGAGTCTTCAGGAAGCAGCCAAACTGGGGAAGTGAATGCCTGAGGGGTTGGCCAGACCACCAGCAGTGTCTGCTAGAATCCACAGATACCGCGGAGACTCATTCACTCTTTCACCAAACATGTGTGCAGTGCTTGTTCCTCTGGGCCCCACCGTGCGCCAGGTGCTGCAACTTGCAAGTGAATGAAGCTCCATGCACCTAAGACACTCGCAGTGTGTACAGCGTGTAGAGACAGGGTCTCATACATGGCAGTAAACGCTATGCCAAAACTCTAAGTGCTTGCACCTGGTATAGAAGGAGTTTGCAATACAAATTGACTTTGGGAAATAAAGTATTATAAAGTGCATAAGATAGGCCCTAGGGCACAAATGTCCCTCTTCATCATCAGAGCCAGAAAATCAAATAAGGCACAGAGATGAAACAGGGCAAAATACAATACCAAGTGACTAGACCAAGGTCATCTAGCCTGTGAACAACAGAGCACTGTATTGAACGACAGGACAAGAATCCACATTGGTTGATTCCTAAGCCAGGACCCACCTCACCTAACAGTCTCCAGGAGATAAACCCTAGCACCTCAAGGAGATAAGATCTAGGACCTCAGACTTCTCTGGTGGTCCAGGGGTTAAGAATCTGCCTTTCAGTGCCAGGGACATGGGTTCCATCCCTGTTTAGGGAAGATCTCACATGCCACGGGGCAACTGAGGCCATGTACTCTGGAGTCTGCGAGCTGTAAATAATGAGCCCCCGTGCAAGAACTTAAAAATTTATGTTGTTATTTAGTCGCTAAGTCGTGTCCAACTCTGTGACACCCTGGACCCCAGAGGACCAGGCTCCTCTGTCCATGGGATTCTCCAGGCAAAAATACTAAAGTAGGTATCCATGTTTACCTTCAAGGGATCTTCCCTGACCCAGAGATCAAACCTGCAGCTCCTGCATTGCAGGCAGATTCTTTACCACTGAGCTGCCAGGGAAGCCCGCTTTCTGAAGTGGGTGCTGGCTAAATGTGCAGGTTCTCTCTATGAAAGTTCATTCAGATGCACACTCACGCTTTGTGCTCATTTCTCTAACATAAACCTAGATCCTATTATACAGAGTTAAGTAAGTTAGAAAGAGAAAAACAAATATTTATTATTGCATTTAAATGGAATCTAGGAAATGGTACTGATAAACATATTTGCAGGACAGAAATAGAGAGGCAGAGGTTGAGAACGGACTTGTGGACACAGCAAGAGGAGAGGGTGGGACGGATTGAGAGAGTAACACTGACATATATACACTACCATCTGTGAAACAGATAGCCAGTGGGAAGCTGCTGTATAACACAGGGAGCTCGGTGCAAGAGGGAGGAGATATATGCATCCACATAGCTGATTCACAGCGTTGTACAGCAGAAACTAACACAACATTGTAAAGCAGTTATCCTCCAATTAAAAATAAATTTTAAAAAAGAAGGCCAAAAAAAAGCACTAATGTAAAAATTAGACTAGTGCTCCCATTATCCACCGCCATCATCTCTTGCAAGTAGGTAATAAACATTTAAATCAATTGCCAGTTTATCTTCGGGGCATCACTTTCAGAGAAATGCCTATCCTGCCCAAGACTCCTTGGGTTTCAAGGAGGGAATAGCCACTCAAACTAATTCCGAACAAGGGGGAGTTACTGAAAGCATCCCGGGAAATCTCATCCATCTGAGTGGCAGGAAGTACTGCTGTCCTTCATGAGAACCTAGACATTGGCATCTTTGAGGGGGCACTTAATAAATGGCACCCCTGTTTGCAACATGGTGCTGAAGAAACTGAGAAACAAAGCAAAGGAGTGGTCTGTGGAGGCCAAAATGCAGCCTTTATTTCTGAGAGAGACCAGGCTGGAGCCTGTGGCTTTTAGTCCATTAACTAAGCATGCTTGCTAATTCCAACCTCAGACTTCAGAGCACTTACCCAAATGTCTTAGCTCATTCAGGCTGCTAAAACAGATGAACATAGATTGTGAAGCTTATAAACAACAGAAATTTACAATTCTGGAGGCCTGGAAGTCCCAGATCAAGGTGCTAGTAGATTCACTGTCTGATAAGGACCCACTTCCCAGTTCATAGATAGCTATTGTTCACTGTATTTACATATGGTGGAGAGGGTGGGGGAGCTCTTTGCCCACTCCCCCGCCACACACACACTTTTTTTTGTCAAATCAGGGCACTAATCCTATCCATAAGAGTTTTACTCTCATGACCCAATCAACTCCCAAAGGACCCTCCTAATACTTCCTACTAACCACCACATTGGGGTTTAAGATTTCAACATTTGAAATTGGAGAGGCCAAAACTTCACTGATTTACAGAGGGAGATTTTAATCCAGTGCTTCAAATATTCATGCATATGGAAAGTTTGAGGCTTCCCTGGAGGCTTGGCAGCAAAGAATCCACCTGCAATGCAGGAGACATGGGTTCAATCCCTGGGTCAGAAAGATTCCCTGGAAGAGAGCATAGCAACCCACTCCAGTATTCCTGCCCAGAGAATCCCATGGACAGAGGAGCTTGGTGGGCTACAGTCCTTAGGGTCACAAAGAGTTGGATGTGACTAAAGTGACTGAATATGCATGCATGGAAAGTTTATAGTGGAAATTTGAATTAGTGATAATAATAAATTGACAGTTTTTAGGTGGAATAATACTCTTTTTTGGCTAAGTGGCATGTCTTGAAGTTTATAATTTACTTTAAAATAATTCAGGATGAAAAATAAAGTATAAAAGTGAAGGAAGGCAACTACTGGAAAATAACTTGACAGCTTCTTAAAAAATTAGCATTATCATATGACCCCAAAATTCTAAGTACCTACCCAAGAGAAACAAAGAATATGTGCACACGAAATCTATGTATCTAATTGTCCATAGCAACTCTATTCGTAATGATCAAATGTCTATCAACTGATAAATGAATAAACAAAATGTGGTATATAAAACCACACAATGGAATATTACTTGGCAATAAAAAAGAACAAAATACTAAAACATGAATGAATCTGAAAAACACCATACTCACTAAAAGAAACCAGATGCAAAAGAACACATCCAGCATGTTTCTATTCATAAAAAATAGTCAGAAAAGGCCTATCTACAGGAACAGTAAGTAGTTAGTGGTTGCTTAGGATCAGGGGTGAGAATAAGGAGTAACTGTAAATGGGCTCCGGGTTTCTATTTAGAGTGATAGAAATGTCTTAGAATCAGATTGTGGTGAAGGCTGTACAATTCTGTAAACACACTGGAAGTCTTTGAATTATTTACTTTAAATGGGGAATTGCATGGAATGTGAATTACATCTCAATAAAGCTATTTTTTAAAAGGAAAAGGGAAGGAAGTGTTGGGGAGAGGAAAAGGAAGGAAGGAAAGAAGAAAGAGAGGGAGGGAGGGAGAAAGGGAGAAAGGAAGGAAGGAAGGTTTTTGTCGGCCATGATGACCATAACCTTCACAGTACCTGAATTCGAGAAAAGCCAAAATTATCACCCGAATACTTGATAAAAGAGGAAAAGATCTTTAAAGATTTTAGGTGCATGATATTCTGAAACCTAATAAACCTCTCATTCTCTGCAGTGGTTCTGAACAATCTTTCCTCTGAACAATGCTAGATAAACACAGCAAATGTCTGACCCTTTGGTTCTTTTTATTTGGTTGGTGGTGAACATCCCTTTCTAGTTACACACTCTGAGTCTATAGGAAAAAATATGACAGAATTAGTATTTTTCTCTAAAAATATATCCAAACTGGGCTTCCCTGGTGGTCCAGTGGTTAAGAATCCACCTTCCAGTGCAGGGGACACAGGTTCGATCCCAGTCTGGGAAGATTCCACATGCTCAGTTGCCACAGTTACTGAAGTCTCTGTACCTTAGAGCCTGTGCTCCGCAACAAGAAACTCACCGGAATGAGAAGCCAGCACACAGCAACTAGAGAGTAGTCCTCCCCTCCCGCCTGTAGCAACTAGACAAAGCCCACACACAGCAACAAAGACCCAGTGCAGCCAAAAATAAATAAATATTAAAAATATATCCAAACTGCCCTAATTATGATCTTCTGTGTTTCCAGAACTTTTAAGTCACAATTATCTGAATAGGCCCCTAGTTCCATCCCTTATCTGGATACTCTTTATCATTATGTATGAATTTTTAAATACTCAAATGGTAATCTTACTTCCAAAGTCTTAGCAAAACCATCACTCTCAGGTCCATGTAGCCCTGATAGCATATTAAGGTACAGAATTACCAGGGATTTTGGGCAACTCTAGTTAGATTATATGCATTTCTTTATCAATTCAATTTCATTAAATTTCTTTCAGTGATTTCTGCTCTGTTGATGGCTTTCTTCCTGTTTCCCAGGACTGCAATGGAATGAATCTCAAAATTCAGACTCATACAAATATTCTAATTCCATTTCTAGATTTTGAGAGTTGGGGAGGAAAGGTATATGTGTTTGATCTGTTTGATCTGCCAGTTTACTCCAATCTGCAACTTTATTTATTATGACTATATAATATCCCAGTGTTTTGATGCAACAATAACCATATCATATTTTTCTATACTAAAATTAATGTGTGATCAACACCCTTATATATAAAAATGTTTGTGTGTGATTCTCTTTCTAAAGAAAGCTTTTTAATGTCTGTTGAATAAAAGTAAAATGAGTTGGTGGTCTCTGGATTTTCATAAGTATATATTATCAAAAGTTTGAAGACCTGAATACTCAAGGCAATCATGAGACAAAAGAACAAAGCTGAAAGTATCAGATTCCTTGACTTCAGACTATACTATAAAGCTATAGTCATTAAAACAATATTGTCGGGAGCCAGCATGAGGAACTCACCCACGGCAAAGGTCACGAGAAAGGAGGCTTGGCATACACAAAGGGGTAATCAAGCCTCAGAAAACCCCCTGTTCTCAAGCATCTACCCTCAAAACCAGAGTCTGTTTTATGCTCTCACCTACACCTCTGACTTTACGGGGGGCTCTCCCCCATAACCATTTCTCTTGGAGAAAGAGTTAACTTGCAGCTCCAAGTTAATAAAAATTCCTGGGCATGACAAGAGTGTTTTGACTTATGAACTCCTCTGAAGGTTATCTAGCCCACCTGTATAGTTTTGTCTGGCCACATGTGATTGTTTACAGCCTCCTGACCATGAGAGGCACGAGATGTTTTAGACTTACTAAAGGCAAATTCTTTCGGGAAGTTAGAAATTATTGGTGTAGTGGGTTGGTTAGGAATTATATTGGTGAAGGGTTTTTCATTTGTTGTGCCAATAATTGCTGCTAATTCCTTGCCCTGGGTGGGACAAGGGTGTCTCAGGTCAAACCTCTCTGCTGGCAAACTAGCTTGTGTGACAGGATTATCCATATGCCTGCCACTGTGCACATGATTGTTTACTACCTCTCAACCATAAACAGCACAGAAAGTTTTGGAGTATTTTGAGAGTCTTAATTAACTAGGACATTTCTCATTGTTGAGTCAATGATTGCTGCCAGGCATCCATAGCCTTAGACACCTGGGAATATATTAATCAATGTATTTGAAATATAGAAAAGGAAATATAGTAGTTTTTATGTTAGCAATACTAGACTTTTTGAGTTAATGAATTTTCTCTTTTGTTATAGATCACTGTACTTTGTTATAAATCACTGTGTCCTTGCTATGTAAAAACGTAACTTTATCACTATCTTAAGACTAAATAGATCTTAAGGGGAACATTGGTGAAAGGAATTTCATCTGTTGGGCTGATGTTTGCTGCTAAATCTCCATATTCCCTGCCTTTATAATAAATATAACTAGCATATAGGAGAAATAAGTATTAACCTTTAAGACTGATCATGTTAACCTTGGGTTAAATAAATTCCTTTCTTGATTGTAACTCACTACACCTTCACCCTATAGGAATGCAACTTTATTTGGAGGGTGGTGCCTGGTTTAAGAAAAAACACCCTTGGAAAAAATAAGTTTTTTGATTATCAGAAAGCAAGGATTGTAAAATGTCAGCAGGCCTCATGGCCAGAAGATAATGTAAAACCCCTAAAACCTTTTTTTAATGTAAAGCACCTGATTTTGATAAAGGTCAGGACTGCTGACCCCCGCGTGACTCTGTATTCATCTCTATGTGTAACAAAAGGTATATAAGCAAACCTAAAAAATAAAGAAATCAGATCAGTTTCTGGAAAGACTGATTCCCCCATGGCATTTCTTTCTTGCTCGCTGTTTTTCTGGCTGAATTAATGTGGGTACTCACCAAGCCTGCTAATTATGCCTGGGCTTCTAAGATCGGACCGGGGAGTCCTCAGTGCCTCCTCTCCTTCAGGAGAACAGAAAGACGCCTGTGGCCTATGTAGGTGGTGATTGGTATTTTACATAAACCAAGTTATTCAGCATGTTTTTCTCCACTAATATTTCCTACTACACTATCCATTTCTAATCTCTCTATATATCTGTAATTAATTAAGTTTTTTCCAAGGACACTGACTTTGTCCCCACCTTTGAATCACCCTGGATCCACTGGGGCTGGACCCTGGCACAATATGATACCGGCACAAAAAGAGGCACACAGATCAAAGGAACAAAATAGAGAGCCCACAAATAAACCCATGCACATATGGTTAATTAATCTATGACCAAGGAGGCAAGAATATACAATGGGGTGAAAACAGTCTCTTCAATAAATGGTGCTGGGAACACTGGACAGTTGTATGTAAAAGAATAAAATTAGAACATTTTCTCACATTGTATACAAAAGTAAACTTGAAATGGATTAAACACCTAAATGTAAGTCTGGAAACCATAAGACTAGAAGGAAACAAGCAGAACACTCTTTGATGTAATTCATGGCAATATTTTTTTGGATCAGTCTCCTCAGACAAAACAAACAAATGGGACCTAATTAAACAAAAGCTTTTGCACAGCAAAGGAAAACATCAACAAAACAAAAAGACAACTTGTGGAATGGAAAAAAAATTTTGCAAATAATATATCTGATAAGAAGCTAACATCCAAAATATACAAGAGGCTCAAACAACTCAATATTAAAAAAAAAAAAGACCAAAAATCTGATTTAGAAATGGGCAGAAGAAAAAGATACACAGAAAGCCAATTGGCACACAAAAAGATATTCGTCACTAATTATTCAGTTCAGTTCAGTTCAGTCGCTCATTCGTGTCCAACTCTTTGTGACCCCCTGAATCGCAGCATGCTAGGCCTCTCTGTCCATCACCAACTCCCGGGGTTCACTCAGACTCATGTTCACTGAGTCAGTGATGCCATCCAGCCATCTCATCCTCTGTTGTCCCCTTCTCCTACTGCCCTCAATCTTTCCCAGTATCTGAGTCTTTTCCAATGAGTCAGCTCTATGCATCAGGTAGGCAAAGTATTGGAGTTTCAGCCTCAGCATCAGTCCTTCTAATGAAAACCCAGGACTGATCTCCTTTAGGATGGACTGGGTGGATCTCCTTGAAGTCCAAGAGACTCTCAAGAGTCTTCTCCAACACCACAGTTCAAAAGCATCAATTCTTCAGCGCTCAGCTTTCTTCACTGGAGAAATGCAAATCAGAACCACAATGAGGTATCACCCCACACCTGTTGGAATAGCTGTCATCAAAAAGACCACAAGTAATAAACGTTGATAAGGATGTGGAGGAAGGCCTACTACACTGTTGGTAGGAATGTAAACTGGTGCAGCCATTATGGAAAACAATACAGAACTTCCTCAAGAAGCTAAAAATATTAATAGAACTACCATATTAGACAGTAATTCTATGTCTTGCCATATATTGAAAGAAAAAAAGCACTAATTCAAGAAGACACATGCACCCTTATGTTCATGGCAGCACTACTTACAACAGCCAAGATATGGAAGCAACCTAAGAGAACATCAACAGATGGATAGATAAAGATGTGGTACATATATATAATATAATGGAATATTACTTGGCCATAAAAAGAATGAAATTCTGCCACTTGAAGCAACATGGATGGACCTGGAGGGTATTATGCTTAGTGAAATAAGACAGACAAAAGAAGAACAAACACTGTATGTTTTCACTTATATGTGGAACCTGAAAAATAAAACAAATGCATAAAATACATAAACAAATGCATAAACAAATGCATAAAATACAACAAAATAGAAACAAATCCATGGATATAGAGAACAAATTAGTAGTTGCTTTTGGGAAGAGGAACTGGGGGAGTGGTAAGATAGGGGTAAGGGATTAAGAGGTACAAACTACTATATATAAAATAAATAAGTTACAAAGCTATATTGTACAAAACAGGGAATATAGCTAGTATTTTATAACATCAAATGGAGTATAATCTATAAAAACATCGAACCACTATATTGTACACCTGAAATCAATATAGTATTGTAAACCAATATAATATTGTAAACTATTACTTCTATAAAAAAATTTTTGAAGGTTGGACATGTCAATGTACTACAAGAAAATGAGAAAAATCAGAGGAATCTTCAGTTTAGGGATCAAACCACATAAGAATTCTCTACTCCCAACTCTGATTCTCAACAGTCATTTTTCTCATCATTTATTCCCTTAAACAGGATCCTCTACAGAATCAAAGGAAAGACAACACGGAGAAAGATCTAAGCTAGTGAATAAGCTCAGCCCTAGAGAGCAAATGGATGTTTGGCTGGAACCACTCAGATACCTAAAACATTTTCATCTTTGGAACCATTAATCTAACACTGTCACTTGCACCAGCTTTAATTTTTAACTTACAAAATGATTTGTGAAAATTCTAGGCTCCTTTGTACTTTGTTCTGCACAACCGAATGAACCCTAATGAGCTGCAAGCATTTTTAGAACTCTGTTAATTCAGCACTGGAAAACAATTGAAGGATGAGATTCAATCATCTCTGGAGGCCCTGAGTGAAATAAGGGAAGTTAGAGTTGTAAAGATAGGCTTTAGTAAAGATCAGAGTTACCTGCTAAGAGCTAGAGAAGATTGGAGGAGGTACAGAGGAGACGTGAACACCACCAGATATGTAGGAAGTTCTCAATATAACATTTGTTAAATAAATAAGTCAGAATTACAGCCAAGAAGGAAAAAAATACCAAATCTCTAACTAGGTGCATCAAAATAACCATTTTTAAATCAAAAAGGGGGGAAATAGTACATTTATTATTTTCTAGGTTGAAAACAGGGTTGTAAGACATCTCAAAAGTGATTAACATAAATTTGGGAGGAACCATAAGATTTCACTCCAATCCAACATGAAAATCCACTTGCTGTCTTTCAATTTTCCTCTCTTCTCGATTCATCCATATCCTTTTCTCTCCTGTGAGGAAGTGCCAGAATGAGGAAGAGGGCAGGAGTCTTTCAAATCTTTGCGTATCATTCGTTCAACTACCATTTATTGAGTGCTTAATACATGGAAGCGACCATTCTCTCATTAAAACAAAAACTTTTTCTTATTATAAAATAACAGCAGAAATTTTGACAATTCATAAAACTATAAAGAAAATGTAACAATTATGTAATGCTCCATCTCAGTGGTAAAGAATCCACTTTCCAATGCAGAAGACGCAGGAGACGTGGGTTTGATCTCTGGGTTGGGAAGAGCCCCTGGAGGAGGAAATAGCAACCTACTCCAGTATTCTTGCCTGGAAATCCCCATGGACAGAGGAGCCTGGTGGGTTACAGTCCCTGGGGGTCTCAAAAAGTCAGACATGACTTTGCAACTAAACACAATGCTCCACTCCACCACCTAGAAATAGTCACTGCTAATATTTTGAAAGTATTTCCTTTTGGTCTTTTTTTTTCCTATTCTAGCTTTTTTTTTTTTTTTAGTAATTAGGGGCTACTAAATATAAAATTTTTTCAAGTTACTTTAATGGAGTTGTTTTATTCTTAGTTTTTTTAATTAGTATTATATTGATTCCATTGTCATGGGTCATTAAAAATATAAAAAATATAATTTTGTTCATACATAATACCCCCTCAACTGACTGGGCATATTCCCTCCAATGAATGTACCGTATTGTATATAACCTTTCCTCTGTTATTGGCTATTTCAGTGTTTTCCAGTGTTTTACTACTAGGGCATTACAAATTATTTTTTTGCACATAAATATTTTTTGTGCTACTGTTTATTTTTATGGGAAAGTTTGCTAGAATCATACTGCCTGAGTCAACTGGATTATGATAAACCCAATAGCTCACCATCATCCAATAGAATTTTTGGTAATGGTGAAACATTTATATCTGCACTGTCCAGTATAGTGGCCCATCACATTTGACTGCTCAGCACTTGAAATGTGGGTAGTACATCTGCAAAACTGACTTTTTAATTTTATTGCATTTTAATTAATTTAAATGTAAAAAGCCTCTTGTGTTAACGGCTATGGTGTTGGTCAGTACAAGGTCTTAATTTGTTTGGCTCTTGGAGACTTCCACAGAATGGCTCTCGTTCTGTTGCCATAGCACAGAATTCAGGAATTACTGTGTGGGTCTGGAGAGTCTGAAAATGATAATGAGGACTTTGTTTATGCCACATGAACTGTGCCTGTTGTTTCAGGTGTGTTCAGCAGACAGGAGGCCAGGCTATGAGTAGGCTTGGATCTGCCTCATGAAAATAAGCCTTATGAATACATGGTGAACCTAGAGAGAAACACTTTGTTTCTAAAAGGGTTAGATGTGACCTCCCCTTACTCAGACATTGCTGTCCCTAACTGCGTGCCCGTTGGTGAAGCTGTGGGGACTTCCATCTACATCTTGAGATGAGTGACTGATGATTAATTTACTCATATGGTGCCTGAGCCTGGTCTTTCCACCAGTATGCACTTACTTCTGACAGTTTCAGGAGAACAGTCATGAAAGGGACACACTTCTTTGAAGTTCTTTAGATACCTGAGCAGACTTCATCCATGAATTAGTAACAATACATTCCCACTACTAACATGTGAGCACTCGTCTCAGCACCACCCTGCCCCGAGTATTGGTATTATTTTTTATATTTATAACTTGAATGGATTTAAAAAATTACATAGCATTGTCATTTAAATTTAGAAATATTTTATCTCTACAAGTAAAGTGCTAAAGAGAGCTCCCTTAAAAAGTTTTCTCTCTTGACCCTGCACCCCACCTCTGGCTATCATTTCATTTCTCTGTTCTTAACAACAAAATCCTTTGAGTTTTTTCTGCTCTCTGCCCCCAGTTCCTTTTCCTCTTTTCCCTCTTGGACTCATTTCAATCAATATTTCAGCCCTGCCACTCTACCAGAACTATTCCTGTAAAGGTGACCGATGACCTCCATGTTGCTAAGCCCAGTGTTCACTTTTTAGTCCTTTTCATATTTGTCAACAGAACTGATGCAATCACTATGCCCTCCTTGAACTGCTTTCTTCTTTTAGTTCCTTGGACCTCTGCTCATGGTCTCACCTCGCTGGCCACGCCTTCACAATTTCTTTTGCTGGTTCCTCTTCATCTCCCCAGCCTCAAAATGTTGATGTTCCTTTGTACTTAGTACTGGAACTTCTCTAGCCTACTGATTTCTGCTCCCTAAGTTCTCATTAGATCTCTGCCTAAGATCTCATTAGTCCTAGGAATTAAAAAGGCAATCATATTCCAACAGCTCTCAAAATTGTATCTCCAGCCCAGATTTCACCCCAAACTCCATTGTACATCAATTCTATCACCAACTTCACTTTGATATAGCAAATAAACATGTCCAAAACCAGGTTCCTGGTTTGCTACCTCACATTTCAAATCTTAGAATTATCCTTGATTATATAATTTCCCTCACATCCCAAATATATCAGCAAACACTGTCAGCTTTACATTAGAATACATCAGAATCTAACCACTTCTAGCCACATCATAAACCAATATCATCTCTTACCTGGATAATTACAATAGGGACCTCTCTGCTTCTGCCCTCAACCCACCTTGTTTATTTTCTATACAACAGCTAGACAGAGCCTTTAAACTGTGAGTTGGGACTTTTCCCTCCTTTCCAGAACCTGCAACCAGGTCTGTCTCTAACATATAAGAGGTTCCATGCTAGAATAAAAGGAGCAAGGCTGCAGCTGATCCATGATAGACAAGCAGGATGAGCGTACAGCCTCTGAGATCTGAAAGTCTTGTTGCCACAGCATAATCTATACACACATCTTGCTCTGTGAATGTGAGTGACCACGTCTCACTAACTTGTATCTCCCAGCACCTAGCGCAGTGCCACACACATCATAAATACTCAAGTAATATTGAAGAATTGATGCTTTTGAACTGTGGGGTTGGAGACGATTCTTGAGAGTCCCTTGGACTGCAAGATCAAACCAGTCAATCCTAAAGGAAATCAACCCTGAACATTCACTGGAAGGACTGGTGCTGAAGCTGAAGCTCCAATATTTTGTCCACCTGATGCAAATAGCCAACTCATTGGAAAAGACCCTTCAGCTGAGAAAGACTGAAGGCAGAAGGGGAAGAGGGTGACAGAAGATAAAATGGTTGGATGGCAACACCAATTCAATGGACATGAACTTGGGCAAACTCTGGGAGATGGTGAGGGACAGGGAAACCTGGTGTGCTTCAGTCCATGGGGTCGCAAAGAGTCGGACATGACTTGGCAACTGAGCAACAACAACGGTATTGAATGATTGCAACCCTTCTGCATTTTGTCTGTATGATTAAATGTGTTAGAGTAAATATCCTTTTTTTTTTTACTTCCAGAAATAAGGGTACTTTATGAAAATATGTAACAACAAAAAATAACATTTTTATGACAATAAAAATAACTGCATATATTATATGACTGGTTTCACCCAAATAGTATTTAAAATCTAAAAATTTTAACTGATTCTGTGGCAGCCTGCTATGAGCTGCTGCTGCTGCTAAGTCGCTTCAGTCGTTTCCGACTCTGTGCAACCCCATAGACGGCAGCTCACCGCAGGCTCCTCCGTCCCTGGGATTCTCCAGGCAAGAACACTGGAGTGGGTTGCCCTTTCCTTCTCCAATACATGAAAGTGAAAAGTGAAAGTGAAGTCGCTCAGTCATGTCCGACTCTTAGCGACCCCATGAACTGCAGCCCACCAGGCTCCTCCATACATGGGATTTTCCAGGCAAGAGTACTGGAGTAGGGTGCCATTGCCTTCTCCAAGTCTGCTACTTATTGATATATAAATACATCCATGACATGAAACAAAAATATTTAAGAAAGTAATTGAATTGAGAGTAGGTATTCTATAAGATATCTTCAAATTCTAGCCTCCTGTGATTTCAATAATCTCAGAAATAAAAGGTTCTGCATTTCCTTCTCAAACACCCACATGTTAAAACCTCATTAAAACCTAAATTTGCTTTTTCTTCTGATGAAAAGCTTTTGTACATAGCTGTATATGCTTACAGCATTACAAGAACTGCTTAGGGTTTTAAAATCCTAGTGCAATCAGCCTGTACAGGCAAGAAATTAAATACTGAGAATGCCTTTTCTGTCCCTGAATATTGTAACCCTGAGTGATGTCTCCCACCTCCACTCACTTTTGCTGCTGACTTAGGCAAGTATAACTGCTGTTCAAAGACCATCTGAAATTACCTCTAAGAAGGAACTGCTTTGAGAGAATGAGGCTTATAATTAGACAGTAATTGAAGTCTCCTGCAGCTTTATGCATGGGCCTTATCTAATGCCTAAGTAGGTGAACTGCATGACTTGAGTCAAATGGAATTAGATGTTTGTCCAAGTTAGAGGAGGTCTCTGTTCAGCAGTGTTGCCTCTTTAGGCTTCCACTAGGTTTCCAGCATTCTTGTCAGAGCACCCGCACAACACTAACGGCTGTTCAACCCTGTAGAAGCAACTGTCAGAAAATTACAGAAGAGCTGAAATGGTCCTCGGCTAGCTCCCCATGCAAAGCCCTTGTTTCACAGGAAATTGAAACCCAGTGAGGTAAAGTGATTTGCCTCAGGTCACAGGTAGAAGAGAAGCTAGATCAGGGAACTTAGGAGGTAGGACAATGAGGATTTGCTTGATTTACTTGATGTTGGTTGTTAGACAAAGGAACGGAAGAAAATCCCACAGTTTCTCAGTTGGGTAAATATGAAGAATAAGGGGGTCAAAGGAGAAAGGCAGGTCTGAAGGAAATTTGATGAGCATAGTTTAGGTGGTGTTGAGATTGAGGTGTCTGTGTGCCATACAGACAGATATCAAGCAGACAAGTAGATATTATCAGACAATTAGATATTATAAATCTGAAATTGAGGGAAAAGGACAAGGCTAAAAGATAAATATAAGGATCATCAGCATAGCCAGCCATCAGCAGAGCCATCAGCATCAAAGCGGTTTGTTAACAATTAATAAAATAAAAAGAAGTTTTACAATGTAGTCTACAAATGAGTGGCCCAGGAGATGGGAAAGAGGCCAGAATAGAAAGGTATTAGTAAAGGAAAGGGAGAGAGGGCTTCAAGACGGGAAGCGTGGTCAGCAGTTGTGGTACACGCTGCTGGTTGCTTCTCCAACTTCCATTCTATTCTTCTTTCTTGATAACAATCTGTAATTTTTTTCAAAGTGGTAATAAATCTGATCAACACCCCTCCCTGCAAACAAAATCTTGATTTTCCAGGCTCCTTTGCACAGAGGTGAGCACTATGACAGCCTTCTGGCTAGTAAGCTTTGATGTTTGACCAGTGAGATACGACAGAGCTATGATAGAGTTCTTCATACAGTGTCTATCTCTTTGGTGCAGCTGCCAGGAAAACAATTATTTTCCTGATGGAAATAGTCAGACAGCTGGCATCTCACTTTTGCTCTTCTCCTTTCTCCCTTTTTTCCTTCTTTCTGTCCAAAATAATGATTCTATGCCAGAGGAACAGCAGCTGTCTAGTGAGGAGGAGTAGATACTGGAGTGGAAAACTGAGTCTGATTCCTGATCCACTCAGCAGAAAGAGTGGGAAACTTGGGAGTCAACCTTGGACTCCAATACCATCTTACTTTTTTGATCCTTGATTACAGCTTTAAATATCTTTCAAATTCACTTTCTTCTAACCACCCCTACTAGCCCTGCATTGTTCAGATCCCTGCCATGTCTTGCCTGGCTTATTTAACTGTCCTCCTCCAGGTCTCCTTGTTTACCCCTCAACCCCTTCCAACCGTCCTCTAACCTACTGTCACTGTCTGTCAAACATGGAATAGTTTCTGTTGATCCCTACTTAAAACACTGTCACCACTCTTCACTGCTTAGAGTCAAAGGTCCTTAGCCCCCCAGACAGGCTCTTAATGACTTGGCTCCTGCCTTTTATTGATTATCAGGTGCTAAGCAATATGAGTTTCCCTGGTAGCTCAGACAGTAAAGAATCCCCCTGCAATGCCGGAGAACCTGAGTTTGGTCCATGGGTTGGGAAGATCCCTTGGAGGAGGGCATGGCAACCCACTCCAGTATTCTTGCCTGGAGAATCCCCATGGACAGAGAAGCCTGGTGGGCTACAGTCCATGGGGTCACAAAGACTTGGGCACGACTAAACCACTAAGCACAGCACAGTCCAAGCAAGTATATGGGCTTCCTTGGTAGCTAAGCTGGTAAACAATCCACCTGCAAGGTAGGAGACCCCAGTTGGATTCCTGTCAGGAAGATCGGGTCAGGAAGATCCCCTGAGAAAGGATAGACTACCCACTCCAGTGTTCTTGGGCCTCCCTGGTGGCTCAGACAGAAGAGTATCTGCCTGTAAGGAGGGAGACCTGGGTTTGATCCCTGGGTTGGGAAGATGCCCTGGAAGAGGGCATGGCAACCCACTCCAGCATTCTGGCCTGGAGAATCCCCATGGACAGAGGAGCCTGGTGGGCTACAGTCCATGGAGATAAGCACAGCACAGTCCAAGCAAGTATATGGGCTTCCTTGGTAGCTAAGCTGGTAAACAATCCACCTGCAAGGTAGGAGACCCCAGTTGGATTCCTGTCAGGAAGATCGGGTCAGGAAGATCCCCTGAGAAAGGATAGACTACCCACTCCAGTGTTCTTGGGCCTCCCTGGTGGCTCAGACAGAAGAGTATCTGCCTGTAAGGAGGGAGACCTGGGTTTGATCCCTGGGTTGGGAAGATGCCCTGGAAGAGGGCATGGCAACCCACTCCAGCATTCTGGCCTGGAGAATCCCCATGGACAGAGGAGCCTGGTGGGCTACAGTCCATGGAGTCACAGAGAGTCTTACGCAACTAAGCGCGCGCGCGCGCGCGCGCGCACACACACACACACACACACACACACACAAGCAAGTATATATTCTACACGCTTTGTGAACTAGGACCATGTACCAAGCATCGCACTAGGAACTTTACATTTATTTAGTCCTCAGAGGGTTTGTTCACATATTGATAGTAATATTTTCATTTTACAGATGCGTCAACTGATTTTCAAAGCAGTTAAGTCACTTACCCAAGAATACATGGTTAATTTAAGTGGAGAGAAGCCCTGGAGGTCAAAATTCTTTCCACCAAAGCACCAAAGCACCGCCTTGATGAAAAATACTACCCCATCCCCTCCCCCTTCCTCCCCCGCCCTTCCGCGTCCGGCTTCTCACTATTCCCCTTCTACCCCAAAAGAGCAGCCTTGTTGAAGAACCCCAGCCAAAACCAGTCTTGCCCTCCCCCCACCCCCGGGGGGGCCAGAGGAATCCAGCCCATGCGCCGGTGGGGAGGAGGCAGGTTGTCCACACCAGCGTGGGCGAAGAAGGAGAGAATCGCCCAAAGCTGGAGCTGCTGGCCGGACTGATCCCCGAGTCAAGACCCCTCCTTTTCCTCGATAGCTGGGTGTTGGGTGCCAAGTACAGAGGGATGGAGAGCCGGGGCTGGAAAGCCCATCTCCTTTGACTCAGCCGGCGTGGCTGGCACCACGGCCGTGTCAGAGTGGGATCCAGGCTCCAAGGCCACCCACTGTAGGTCCCAGGGCTGTAAGACCAGGTTAGGGGAGGGGGAAGGGCTCTGGTGACGCCCCCAGGGGTGAGCCAGACCCTGCTGACCCCTGACAGCCTGGGCGTGAGTCCGGTGCGCTTCTCTACTACTCGAGCGCTGTTGTGCGCCGCTGCCGCCCAGCGCCCGAAGAGACAGCAGTCGCGGGCCGCAGGACCCCGAGAAGCGCAGCCCTCAGAGCCCCAGAGCCTCGACGTCAGAGACGGGCGGTAGGGGAACCTCCTAGGAGCTGCTCCAGGGCGAATCGGGTCACCCACATCTGCAGCTAGAGAAGGATCCAGGTCCCCGGGGGACATCTCCAGCTGGCACTTCTGATCCTCGGACCGCGGGCTTGGAGCCCCGGCTGCCCCGTGGGCAAACCGGCCCGAGTTCGTCTCCAGCCCGCGTCAACCGCGCACCCAGGACTCTCCCAGGACACAGAAGCGGGTCCAGCCGCCCTGCTCAGCCCTCCCAGGCAGCTGCGGGACGATCTCCGGCTGCTCCAAGCTCCCCAAGTAAAACGTGGGCAGCCCCTTCTGCCCCAGTGGCCTCTCCTTGGGGTCTAGCCCCCTCGCGCCCCCGCGTGTCCTTCTTTGTTTCTGAGCTCGCTCTGAAAGTGATGTAACCAGGCCAGGCTCGCGCGCCGCTTTCCCTCTTTTCCAGACCAAGTCCGTCCTCCCTCCATCACCCGGCGCTCTTCGCGCAGAGCTGGGCGCTGGGCTGCGCCGCCGCTCCGCTCCGCTCCCAAAGCCCTGGAGACCGACGTCGCACCACCTGGATGTGGAGTCAAGGGGGAAAGCCAGGCTTTCCTTCCAGAAACAAGGGAGAGAGCCGAGGAAACAGCTGCTGTGGAGGTTTCTAAGGAGACTGGCTTTTTTCCTCGTTCCGGGAGACGGCAGGAAACCTCAGGTACCTTAGCCACCCCAGCCGGTGGATGTCTATCTGAGAGAGAGACAGGGGTTGCATTAGTGAGACAGAGAGAGAGAGAGAACAGAAACAGGGGAAATAGAGACGGAGACCAAGGCTGACAGACAGTAGAGTCAGAGACAGCGTAAGAGAGAGGGCTGGTGGGTGGGAGGTTGACTAGAATATTTTCGTTTTGTTTTGCTTTTAACCCAGTACAGCTTTGCCTCTGACAGTAGGGAGGGACACTGCTCCTTGGTGGCGGGCAGTCCCCAACCTGGATGGAGTGAAAGATGCGGCCCGATGACATCAACCCGAGGACTGGGCTGGTTGTGGCCTGGTCAGTGTCTTCCTGGTCTTTGGCTTCATGTTCACCGTCTCTGGGATGAAAGGAGAGACCCTGGGAAACATCCCCCTGCTGGCCATAGGGCCCGCCATCTGCCTGCCAGGCATTGCGGCCATTGCCCTGGCGAGGAAAACCGAGGGCTGCACCAAGTGGCCTGAGAATGAGCTGCTGTGGGTCCGAAAGTTGCCTTGCTTCCGGAAACCCAAGGACAAGGAGGTGGTGGAACTGCTGAGGACCCCTTCAGACCTGGAGTCAGGCAAGGGGAGTTCAGATGAGCTGGCTAAGAAGGCGGGCCTCAGGGGGAAGGCTTCCCTCCAAGGGCAGGGTGAGTTGCCTATGGCCAGCTCCATCACCACCCTCACACCCGTGGAGGAAGGAGAATGCCAGAGCCCCCGCCAGAGCGGGCGGCAGGAGGAGACGTCCAGATACTTGGATGGCTATTGTCCCTCGGGCAGCTCCCTCACCTATAGTGCCTTGGATGCCAAGTGCTCAGCCTGGGACAGGTCCGAGCACCCTGAGCCCGAGGATAGCATCTTCTTCGTGCCCCAGGACAGTATCATCGTGTGCTCCTACAAGCAGAACAGCCCCTATGACAGATACTGTTGTTACATCAATCAGAGCCAAGGCAGGTGGGACCACGAGACCATAGTCTAAGTTTTGCATACAAGGGTCGCTGTGTTGATAGAAATGTGACTACACTCAGCTCCCAACAGAAGGAAACTGCCCTGCTCCAACAGCCTTCACACGGTTAGAAACTGACCTGGTATGTGATGGGCGTGCAAGCCTCCGATGTGTCAGAGTCATGTAAATAGGCATGTTTGGGACACGTTTCAGGAAAGAATGATGAGGGTTAAGGACACTGGAAGAGGCAGTGGGTAGGAAAAGAAGCAGTTTCAGTTGCTTTTAAGCAATTTAAGTCATGTTGGATGCTTTGTAAAATATGGCAGAAAGTGTAACCCAGCACCTGCTGAAAGCAAGATAAATCTAGAGTGGGTTGCAGATAACAGACATGAATGATATGTGGACTACTCATAGGGAAATTGAGCTGCTTTTGGTCTAAAGAAGTTGAGTTAAAAAAAACAATTCAATACTTCATTCTATGAAATGATTTTTTGTCCAGTGAAAGCTTTTCACACTTAGTATTTGCTGAAAGAAAAAAAAAAAAGAATAGTTACATCCCTCCTAAGGTGTGATGGTTACTGGAGAAAGGGGAGTTAAAGACAGTTGAATTATGTAATTGACTTTTATGGTTATTACCTTCAGACAAGATCAGGGATTTTTAGCAAAGTAAAATAAGTGTGACAGTTGTGTGAAAAACTAACATTTTTAGATGGCTATGTTACTTCTGAAACTGTTCATTTATATTGACTTACTGGGTCTTTATTTGAAGTGTTTTTTAGCATTTACTGTCAACCATGTACAATTTCCTCATCAGGTACAATATGGCTTGATATCATATTTTCATAGATTAGAATTTGTTTTCATCAAGTCAAAATGGACTTTACATATGTATACAAGTGTCTTTAACATTTCTGGAAGATATAATTATGATTCTTAAATGCCTTTTAAATTGTGAAGATTGTCACGTCAATACCATTAGTCTTGAACTTTATGCAGAAATTATGTAAAATGTGATGGTTAAATTTCTGGAAATGTCTTTATTTGTACATTTGTTCAGTACTCCCAAAGACTGTCAATGCCAGTGAAACAAGTTAATCCACTAGATTTAACTAAAGCCCAATTTTCATTGAGTTCTCCTGATCAGTGAACATTACATGACAAAGGTCTGTTTCATTTAATTTTTTGCTGCTGAGGAAAAAAAAAATCACAGTGGGATCCTAAAAATGTATTTCCTTTTTCATTTGCTCAACTGGCAATCAACCAAAATACCATTTAATCCCTGTTGAAGAAAAAATTAAATTATATGTAGAAATGATGGTATATTTCATTTTGAAGATCAGGATAACTTTGCATCCTTCAGAGAATGATTTGCTTTTAACGACTGTATAGTTTCAGCCACTTTCTCCCAAAGGGGAACTGAGGACAAAAATTGGGGGCATACCTCTTTTGTGTATTTCAAGTCCAACTCTGCAATTCTTTAAGTGTAGCAATTATTTTGTCTTGAGAATTGCTCCCCTAAAATCACAATTTTCTAACCAAACTCAACATCAGAAATATTTAATTTATTTTAGTATTACTTAAATGTTGGAAAATGAAACTTGTGATCCTGAGCACATTTTACCACCTCAGTCCCTGAAATGAGGGAAGTGGGACTTACTTACACTAGATGAGTTCTATCATTCATTCCCAGTTTGGATATTCTACAGCATTATGTCAAAAGCACTTTATATTTTGCCAGGAAATGATTTATAGCAAATGCATGCCAAAGTTATGCAATTCATAATAACAATTATGCTACATGGATTTAGTTCTTGTTGCTATTCAAAAGAATTTTGTAGATGTATAAAAGCAGATGTGTTTTGCTATTAAATATTATTTATTCAAAAAATGCACTTCTGGGGATAAAATGAAGATGATAGGGTAAAATATTTTTAAGGAGAAAATTTCCAATATTGGTATAAACCCAAATAATCAAATACATATCTTTGCGCTAAATGTAATTTACTTTGGATTTGGAATGGAGGAAAAATCATTCCTAAAATTGCAATGCCTCTTAATAAGTCTAAAGTATTTTGAAAGATGAAAAGCATGTTTCTAGGAAGGTAAAAATTATTGGATAACTCTTAGGAATAAAAAGTTGCTCTAATTTGTTTGTCTTTGTGGACATCTTTAGAGGTGAGGAGAGAGCAAGACATCAGAGAGAGATATTCACATAGACTCAGCAAATCCTACACAGGGTCTGAAAAGAGATGGCTGTAAAGTCAGGTTTGGGATTTGGAAAAGTTACTTTCTGATTTCTTCAACTCAAACTCCTTCATATCACACACACACACACACACACACACACACACACACACACACACACACTCCAATTTCCATATCCAAAGTCGGCTACTAGTCTAGAAAGATAAGGTATTTTATCACATTTTCAAGTCCTATTTAAGAAGAAACTTACTTTTAAGTTTCTTCTTCCATCTGCCTACTTAAGATCCTTAAATTATCTAAGAAGGCATTTGAGGGAATTTTCTGCAATGCTGAAATAATGGTGTGCAAGTGTTGAGCTGGGAGGCTTAACTTTGACCAGAAAAAATAAAATGTGTAATTGTGTGTGTGAATTTTGCTTAACAGTTTATGTTAATCCACCCCTGCCTAACATGAAGCAAGGTAGCCTAGTGCCCCACGTCAACACTTGTTAAGTGCTATATTCAGGGTAAAACTGCCATTCTTTTGAACAGAGTGGACAAGAAGAGAAAAGGGTCTGAGCCCTTTACAGGAACACAAAGCAGTTCATTCCCATCAACAGTGCTAGCAAATGATTAACATGAACATGGCCAACATGAGGATTATTCCTGGTATCCTCTAAGAGCTTTCAGATAGATATAAATTTAACTCAGCATCGGTTACTTTTACTTTTCTGTTAATCCAAATAGTCATTTCAACTTGATTTTAAATAGAATTATATTTTTGAAATCTCCTCTACTGAATTTTTCTTGCTCTATATTCCTATTTATATTATATACTGGTTCTTTTTCCAAACTATTTCTTGAATCCAAAGTGTAAATCCAGCCAAGATAGCCAAGCTGGAGCTTACTTAAACAACTGTTTCGAGATTTAGTTTCCACTGCAATCATGGCAAACAAATCCAGATACAGTTAAGTTCAGGCTCTCTTCCAAACCCTGCTAACCAGCCCCTTTGAGAATATTTTCAATAGTATGGATCTTAATACCCATAAACTGGTCATGTAGAGAAAGGAGATGCGTTCTTTCAAATACTTTTCGTTTTGTTATCTCCAACCTCTTATATTTATGAATATATATTTTATTATATTTATAATTTGTCATATTATATTTATGAATATACTTCTACAGCATCATTTATTTGCTGAATTTGCTGCTTTATTATTATTTTATAACATTAAATAAAATGCTTTTGAAAATCCATGGACCCACTATCCTAATAGAACTACACACACTTTCATTTCAGTATATTATCTTCCAGGCCTCCTCTACCTGCGTATGCACCTTACACATTGTAATTGTGCTTCGTTTTCTTTTCTCTTTTAGTTATATCTCAAATATGTTTTCATGTTTCTATGCAGTGTTCCTAATTGTCACTTAACAATTGTGTCATATGATATTTTAGTGAAGTAACATAATTTATCATGCTGTTCCTTACTGCTAAGCCAAATATCAAGGGTTATGGATTACTTTGTTGGTTTTTTTTTCCATATTATTGGTAACATAATCACATTATTTATCATTTGCCATAGATATGAAAATTTACAATTGACAAACTATTTCCTAATCGGTGAGAGTGAGGAGGCAGAAATGTGTAAATGGATCAAACACTCAAATTGTTTGATTTTTTTCTTCACTCAGATAGATGCAAAGAATAGGGTAAGAAACAAAATGATGCTTCTTCAAAAAGGTCCCCCATTAGGACCAAAGGCAGTGTTTTTAAGAATGAGATGAGACAGGCCAGTATTTCTATGAGTAAGATAAGACATTTCCCCAGTTAAGATACTGCTAGCATCAAAAGCAGATGACAGTGGTCTCAATCTTCAAAAGCATAATGTTGAACAAGCAAAACAAAGAGCAGACGTAGACAATAATGATTACTTTGTACTATGTCAAAAGCAATTTCTTAAGGTATCTCACTATATATTTTATATATATTTAATACGTATGTATATTCTTACCTATTAGTGACTTTCAAATGAACTGGAATTCCAGGAATTCAATAGACTCTGTCAATGAGTTTTCTATGTTTCAGTTCCTCACTGGAAAATTTAAACTGGAGATAGAAATGTGGATAAATGCTTGGTTCATCCAAATATCTCAATAAAGAATTGAATTCCATTTAGTCTCTTGTACAGATAACATAAAATCATGTAAACACCATTGAGTTGGAGCTCATGTCTTTGATTTCTTCCTGGCTATAAGGTCTCTCACTACATGGACACTTCCCAACAAGAGAAGTTTGTTTGTGATGCTATCCAGATACGTACACAAATAGCTGGGCACCGATACTAGATCTTCATGACCTTTGGCCAGTTATTCTTGGGCCTGACACTTATTAGAGATCCTCTCTTCATTTTCCCCCTTTATTCCTCCTCCTGAACCCATGTTAGAGCCTGTAGACTTGGTATCCTCAATGACAGAATGAGGCTTAGCATGCTTTATCCAAAATAAGGTACAGAGCTCTAGAAGAACGCAAAGCTATTAACACATCTCTCCTGTGCTTGCTGCTCTTTAACAAATCTATCCCTAGAAAGTTAAATGTAACAAATATTTTACAATTAATCACCTTCTCATTTTTCATGGTAATGAATTATTGAACGTGAGACAACACTAGTTTGAGACAAGAGCACATCTGTTTAGAAGATTTCAGCTTTTTGAAAATTGTCTGCCTATAATTCAACATGAAAAGTATGGACAATTACCTTCTATGTAAGTGCTTGGCCCACCAGACCACCTCACAAAGACCCGCCTGTCCTTGGCTCCTCCACCCCACCTTCCATCCTCTACAGCAGCTCCTTGGCTGTTCCCTGACTCTGCCGGCTGCTGACCACCCCAAGTCTTCACCTCCATGATTTTCTCCCCCTTAGATGCCCACCCTGTCTTGGTCCCTCTGCTGCTTAACCCCCTACCAGGTGTCAAGGGGCAGCTCCCACATCTTCCACAATCCTGTAGATTTTCCCACTCAGAACTAACACTTCCATTATTCTCTGGTCTGATTACGCCTCCACCATTATTATCGTGTGTATTAGTTGAGTATGTATCTGCCTCTCTATCACAGTGTGAGCTTTTTGTGGGCAGGAGCCACATTTTATTCATCTTTCCACTCTCCACCCAGCACACATATTCACTCTGCCTTGCTCAGTGAAAACTCTCAGTTGTATCATTTGGGTCACTCTCAAAGCCTACTTCCCTTTTCTGGTAGAAAGAAAAAAAACCTCTACCTTGTTAATTTGAATTAAGTCAAATTGAATATAGTCAGCAAAAATGTGGATTAAAATAAGCTTCTGTGGGTTGGGGCCCTAACTTTTTACTTAGCATATTGCTTCTCTGGGGAAACCACATATTACATAACAAGGAGAAGAAAGAGATAAACCTTTCCAGAACAGTTTCTTCTCCTTCCATGACTGACCTGCCTCCCACTTCCTGCCTGCCTCCATGAGTCAGTGGCCATGCTGCACATGTGACAAGAACTGGTCCTTCTAACAGCATTTGACAACTGAGCTTTTGAATTCCTGACCAGAAAGAAGGTGAATCAATGTACTTGGGTTAATCCTATAAGTAAGTCAACAAAAAATAATTCCAGGTTTGGCTACTGTTCCTCTATTATGCTTCCATCCTATTCTTAACAGGACCTTCAAGGCACTCTGGGTATTTTCTTGGGCAGTGTTAGGATGCTGAGTTGCAGACTGTCACCCCCAAAGTCTTCTGAAGCATCCATTCTCTGTAAAGGCTGAAAGATGCTGAGAGACTGGTTGGTGGTTTAGGAAAGTCCTGGTTTATTCTAGAGCAAGGGACATAATTCAACAACTCCCCTGAGCAGGATTTGAGGGCAGCCTTAATAACTTCTGACCCATATCATTTGTCCTGTGAATTTCCCAAATTATCTGATTGGCTAAAAGTGGGATTTAATTTCAGGTACTCTTTTTCTTGATCATGCAAATATCAGGTCTTCTTTAACAACAGCAAGAAAGATCTCCTTTGAATATGAGTAGGGAAGAGGGCAGCAAAGGAAGAGTATGTCCACAGATTGTCAGTACAGGGAGAAGGGCCAACCAACCCTTGATTAAGCCCATCAAGGCTGTGGATCCGCCTACTCTGTCCCTGACATCACTGATTCTCACTTTCACAGCTGTGAGTGCTAGACCCTGAACTAGAGGATACACCAAGCAGAAATGTCTTAAAATATAAAGAGCAAAAGGAAATATGAGAGAATTTTGATACATTTTCTAAATGGCTAAGAAAAGAAATATGTACACTTAGAGTGTATTTCAATAAGGGCAAAATTTAGCTAAAAATATCCTGCTGGATTGAGTTAAAAAAGGAATATAAAATAACATCCAATAAATAAGATCAAATTAGTTAAAAATTATCCAATAATTTTTAACCTAATCTTCCCTGGTGGCTCAGTTGTAAAGAATCCACTAGGAGATGCAGACTCAACCCCTGGGTCAGGAAGATCCCCTGGAGAAGGAAACGGCAACCCATTCCAGTATTCTTGCCTGGGAAACCCCATGGACAGAGGACCCTGGTGGGTTATAGTCCATGGGGCACCGAGAGTCAGACACAACTGAGCATGCACTATGATCTGACCTGTCTGGGGTCTCCACCAAATGGCCCCAAATGATGACTAAGGACTCCCCACTCCAGCTGGTCTTCCCTATTGTGTGTGAACTCTCCTGATCCTCCCCTACCCGATAATAGACTAACAAGTACAATAAAAACTAGGATGTTAAAGAAGCATCAAGTAAATGGTATTAGCCAAAGTATTAGAAATGGACAGATAGTAAAATCAATAAATTTAAATTTGTAAATTCAGCCAACATGTCCCACTGAAAGAAGAATGGAGTTTCAGATGCAAGCAGCTATACCAAGACCAGGACTAAGAGCCCAACCACACGTGCTCAGACAATGCAAAGACAGGTGGGCTCACTCCTCCTCCCAGACAGGATTTCCCCAAAGCAGACTGTCACCCTTTAGGTGGCAAAAATATAAAGCCCAGAACTGCCACTCCCCCACAAGCCCGAGGGTCTCCCCAGAGCTCCCCAGAGCTCACCTCTCACCAACAGCAAACACAGTTAGGGGCGATAGACAGCATGGCCCCATGGAGGTCCTATCACAGGAGACGGGTTACTGACTAAGCTCTCGTCAGCCTGGCCTGGTCTCTGTCCCCCCATCTCCCCCTTCCATGGGCCAGCCCAGCATCCACTGCTTCATTCAACAAGTCCTGGCTAAGGGGTAGATATGAGTCCGGCTCTCTGCTGGGCCTGGGACACAGGAGCGAAAAGATCAGCCCTAGTTCCTGTCTTCATGGCACTCACAGCCTAGCAGGGGAGTCTGGTGAGTAAATGATGGTGTCAAAGGCTCAGATAAAATTTTTTTTTAAATTACTTTATGCTTTTTCTAAAGCATGCATAACTATGCACATGTATGTAATCTGTCCTTTTATTTTTCAATTTTATTTATTTTTACTTTTTGGCCTTACAGCTCCCGATAAGAATTGAACTCGAGCTCTCCACATTGGGAATGCAGTCTTAACCACTAAACCTCCAGGGAGGTCCCTGAGATAAGGTTGTTACAGCAGCACTTGGCAGGCACACCTAACCCTCACCTTGCTGGGAGAAGGTAGTGAACAAGAAAGACGTCTAAAGGGATCTCACACTCAATTCCAATGTGTATATGTGCATGTGTGTGAAGGAGTCCCCACAAGCAGTTCTCTAAAACCAGCTGGGTGTCCTAAAACTCGACTCAATTCTGACACTGCCTACCCAGAGACAGCACCAGATTCCACAGGAATCCTATGAGATTGACCTCCACCTAGACTTCAGATGCCAGGAGCCAGCCCAGGTTGTCACTTGTTCTTCTGAACTGACCTGTTACAGAGTAGCGGTTCCAAGGGACCCTACCTTGGGTTCAGTTGGCTAGAAAGGCTCACAGAAGTCAGAGAAACACTTTAGCTAGTAGATCACTGGTTTATTATAAGAGGATATAACTCAGGAACAGCCAGATGGGAGACACACACACAGGGAAAGGGCATCAAGCTTCTGTGCTCTCTCCAGGCACACCAGTCTTGCCAAACCTCCACGTGTTCACCAACTTGAAAGCTCTCCAAATCCTATCCTTTTGGGGTTTTATGAAAGTTTCATCATATAAGCATGATTAATTAAATTACTAGGCATTGGTGAGTGAACTCAACTTCCAGCTCCTCTCCTCCATCCCCTCCCCAGAGGTCAGGGAGGTGGGACGGAAATTTCCAACCTTTTAATCAAATGATTGACTCTCCTGGTAACCAGGCCCCATCCTTAGGTGACCTAGGAGCTTTCCAGAGATTCCCTTATTAACATAATGGAAGACATCTTTATGGTACTCACTTAGGAAATTCCAAGAGTTTTAAAACTCTGTGGCAGAAATCACTGTATCACACATCACAGAGGGAAAATGGACCTGAAGAATGAGTAAGAAGTAACACATTAGAGAAAAGAGGGAAAGAGGTTCTGAGCCAAGAAAATAGTACATATGAAGACCAAGAGGGAACAAAGAGAAAGACACACAGAGTTGTTTGGAGAAATTCAAAGACCATCATATTGCTGGAGATGGGGGCCAGGTGGAGAAGGACAGGTTACGGATGGAATCTCTCTTCCCCTACATTAAGGCTTTGCTGACCCCGGAGATCCCATGCTGGACCGTCAGAGATGAGAAAGGTTAAAGATAATCCATCGGCCTCCTGTTTCACAGAGTAAGAATCTCAGCCAGGGGCTTCCCTGGTGGTCCAGTGCCTGAGACTCCAAGCTCCCAATGCAGGGAGCCCAGGTTAGGGAACTAGATGGTCAGGGAACTAGATCCTGCGTGCACAACTAAACGCCAAAGATCCCACATGCCACAGCTATTCCCAGGGCAGACAGATAAATAAATGTTAAAAAAAAAAAAAAAAAAGAATCCCTGACCAGCCTGCTTGTGTTTAGCACAACATAAAGAAAGGAAGATTAGATTCCCCTTGACTAGAGCATATAGGTTGAACTGAATTCTACTGTAAGAATCAATTCAATACAATATTGTAAAGTAAAATTTAAAAAAGAATTAATTCCAAAAGCAAATGTTTGGTTTGTTTGCGATTCAGAGGTGAGGCTCCTTTCCACTTGGAGACAACAAATCAGACTAAGCAGCCCCTCCTTGAAAACTGTTGTTCTGCTGTTGCATGGACTAAAATAACTTGGAGTGCTCAAACAAAAATATCTTATATAAATCCAGCTTTATAAAATTACCATCTCTGTGATATTATTATTATAGACAGACTGATACATGGGGAAACTCTTCTCCATTGTGGACAAGTCAACAATAATTGTGATGCAAACCAGATTCACATCTCTATGCTTAACATTTACTGTGCCTTAAAATGTCCCTAACTTTCCCCTTACTTCAGGTCCCTTGTACCTCCCAGCACAGACACATCATTCTCATTGCGTGTCCCATCAAATGTTAGTTCCCTGTCAGTCAGCTCAGTCGCTCAGTCATGTCTGACTCTTTGCAACCCCATGAATCACAGCACAGCAGGCCTCCCTGTCCATCACCAACTCCTGGAGTCCACCCAAACCCATGTCCGTTGAGTCGGTGATGCCATCCAGCCATCTCATCCTCTGTTGTCCCCTTTACCTCCTGCTCTCAATCCTTCCCAGCATCAGGGTCTTTTCAAATGAGTCAGCTCTTCACATCAGGTGGCCAAAGTATTGGAGTTTCAGCTTCAACACTGGAGAGGTAAATATATGTTAAAGAATAAACGGTTTTCATAGTTTGGAAATTTTTGTATTAAACCAAGATAAACATTTTTTTTTTAATTTTACTGCTGTATCCCCAACACTGAGAGTAGATAGGACCTAGTCCAGAGTGGGCACTCGATCAACACTGATTGAATGATTGACTGTAGGATTCAAAAGAACCATTTACACACGTGTTCAGTGACATCCAAGATGGGGATGGAGTGTGCAGCTGTCCCATGGGGCTTCCCTCCAGACTAGCATCCAGTGAAATTTACTTGGTGAAACCTGCCCTCATCCCTAAGTCTAGAAGCACCAACCCTGGTTAAGAAGCCAAATTTTCAGAAATCAGAAAGAATGAAGGGTCAAAGGAAAGAAGGAAAAGTCCCATATTCCCCAGAATTACCCTCATATTTTTTGGCTCTTGTTCTTTATCCATGAGCAATCTCCCCAATAAACCACTCTTCTCTCCACAGGGAGAATTTATGTAATTAGGGCAAAGATGTATCTGCCAGACACACTGTATTTACCTCCAGATGTTAATTTTCTAGCTCCGCAGGTTTGCCCAACAAAGATTGTTAGGTCTTGCCTTCAATTCCAAAACTGAATCATTCCTAGATACCAGAAACCGGTGAGGAGTTTTGTGAAGAGTTCTAAGAAGCTTTACGTTGCCAAAGTAATGTGTTATGGAGCCAGCAATCCATGGGAAATTGTAATCCCAGCCTTCCCTATTCCCACCCTAGATTCCATATTCCCACCCTAGAAGACCCTGAACCAGGATTCTCAGCTTCAACCAAGATGTGAGCAAACACCATCAAGGGAGGTCTGCAGTTCTCAAATTCTAGCACACATCAGAAACGCCTGCAGGGCTTGTTAAAATGCAGATTGCTGGGGCCTAACCCAGAGTTTCCTATCCAGTGGAATTTACAGTTCTGAGCAGTTCTCAGGGGATGCCAGTGGTGCTAGTCCCCGGTTGCGTCCTGACTGCTACATGTGCTTTGATTTTTTTTTTTCCACTTAGCAGTACATCCTTTTTTTTTTTTACTTTTATTTCACATGATGGTATTTTGAGTAACAATGTTGTATTAGTTTCAGGTGTATTACAAAGTGATTCAGTTACACATACTATGTGTCTATCCTTTTTCAGATTTTTTCCCCATTTAGGTTACTACAGAATATTGAGCAGAGTTCCTTGTGCTATACAGTAGGCTCTTGTTGGTCTACTGTTTTAAATATAGCAGCGTGTACATGTTGATTTGTTTTAGAGCCACAAGCCTGATATAGACCAGGTTCAGCTAGGCCCATGCAGTACCATTTGGATATAATGTGTGGCACACGATAGGTTCTGATTGATTAATTGGATAGCGTTAGTGAACATTAATTCCTAAGGCTGGGGTTCTACTTTGGGGAAGTGTACCCTTCCTTCCCTGATTTAACTGGAGCCTAGTCCTTGACCCGAACTGGCTCTGCTGGGCTCATGACCCCCTCCCTGCCTGTCTCCAGATCTTTCAGAGGCCCATGTGCCCCAAAGCCTGGCCTTTTGATCAGCAACAGGAGGTATGAGGGCACCCAAGTGGGACAGGCCCTTTTTGGGCCCTAGAATTTAAACCCCTGTGCTGCCTGGTGAAAGCCAACTTCACCATGGCCCAGTGTGTTCCCACCATCCCTGGCTGATTGCTGTCCCTGTCAGAGCACTTCAGAGCCCCCAGAAGGACCCTGGCTGGAGCTTCACCATCAAGATTAGGGTCACAAGGTGGGAAACTGAACCAGGTTCCAATCAGACTTTGAAATAGAGACTTAGACTAGAGAGTCCCGGAGACTTTCTCAATCAGCCAGAATCAGGAATGGTTAACTTTATCATTTTCTTTTGTACTATTTTCATTAGACCCTGATGGCTAATTTCATTCTTTCCTCTCTGGGAGTTGTGCCTGTGAACTGTGTGGTAGAGAAAATTGTACTATGGCCCTGGGAGTGCAATATATTCAGGCTTTGATGGATGATGGGGGAGGGCTTCCTGGGTGGCACTAGTGGTAAAGAACCTACCTACTAATGCAGGGGACATGAGAGACTTGGGTTTGATCTCTGGGTTTGGAAGAAGGAGAGTATGACAACCCACTCCAGTAATCTTGCCTGGAGAATCCCATGGACAGAGGAGCCTAGCGGGCTACAGTCCATGGGGTCACAAACAGACATGACTAAGCGAGTTAGCATGCAGCATGCGTGGGAGAAGTAAACTCCAAGAATAAAGATTTTTCTAAGTAATCCAGAAAGAGAAATTAAAATGTATTGTTTATCAACACTGCAGCACTTTAATATTCTCCACAATCCCACTTTATTAAGGAAGTGCAGGTAATTGCCTGTGTATAGACACCAGATAGAAGAATAACCTGTCTATGCTAAACACAGCCTTCCCACTTCTCTGTTGCAGCTTCTATCACTGTTTCCCTTGGAAACCAAAGGAGCAACTGCCTGCAGAAACATCTCTCTCCCTCCTCACTCATCAGTCCCAAGGACTAGTAATCTGTTTTCTTTTAAAAACATCTGATGTTGGGGGATGGCATGCATGTGGGGGACAACATAAAATTATTGCCATACTGGGTTAGACACAATGTGCTTTCCATCCGGTATTCTTTCCTGGATGGTTTCCTTGATCCTCTTCATTTCATATGCTGCATCATAAATTTCTTCACTGTATTTTCATGATTTGTGAACACGAATCTTGACCATTAGCTCTCAGGTTACTTAAAATCTAAGAAAGACATGGACTTCTGTTTGGGATTCCAAACAGAGCCATAGCAAAGCCCTTTGCTTGACAAAAGTTTACCTATTGATTAATGTGATTTTAACCTGGTGATGAAAGTTTTAGCATCCATCAGTGATACTTGCCTGAATCAATTATTTCTTTAGTGGTTACTAAATATTCATTTTTCTTCTCTCATTCTACTCTTATCAGAATTCTGCCTTAAGAAAGAACTCTTCTTCTCCATTTGTTCATTCACTTATTTACTTATAAATGAGTATGGACTCATGGATTATTATTTTATGCAATGGGTTACAGTCTGTTACTATAATTTTTTAATGATCATATTGCTCCAGGTTGGGTCAGGGGAGCCTCTTCAAATTTGTTCCAGTGTCCCTTTGATATGTCTCTATTTTGCTTTAAACATTACTCTCTGACACAAGATGTTTCCATAAGATTCTTAATAATTACAAAAGGAAAATAGTAGCTTTATATTGGATTAAACTGGTAGACAAACCCTAGCCAAGAGACCAAAGCCAATATTGCCAGTAAGGGTGCATCTTGTTATACTACCATGAGAAGGACACATCACTGATGGTTTTTCTGCCAAAAAGCGAATAACTGAAATCCAATCATGAGGCTCAGATCAGAAAAATACAAATTGTGGGAAATTCTACAAAATAACTAGCCTATACTCTTCAAAGCCACTCAGTTGTGTCCAACTCTTTGTGACCCATGGATTATACAGTCTGTGGAATTCTCCAGGCCAGAATACTGGAGTGGGTAGCTGTTCCCTTCTCCAAGGGATCTTTCCAACCCAGGGAGTGAACCCAGGTCTCCCACGTTGCAGGAGGATACTTTACCAGCTGAGCCACCAGCCACCAGCTACCACCCTGATAGCTCAGTTGGTAAAGAATCCGCCTGCAATGCAGGAGACTGGGGTTTGATCCCTGAGTTGGGAAGATCCCCTAGAGAAAGGAAAGGGTACCCACTCCAGTATTCTGGTCTAGAGAATTCCATGGACTGTATAGTCTATGAGATTGCAGAGTCAGACACAAGAGCAACTTTCACAAATAAATAAATTTATATTAAAAAATGTCAAGGTGATAAAAGGCTAATTTTATCTTAATTAAAGAAGACTAGAGATGAACCAAATGCAATGCATGGTCCTGGATAGGAAACTGAACCAAAGGAGAAACAAAAATGCTATTAAATATTCTTGGAACAATTGGAAAATTTTAATAAAGTTTGAAGTTTAGATAACAGAATTATACCAACGTCACTTCTCTGATTTTGAGAATTGTACTATGGTTATATAAAAGAATGTCTTTATTCTTAGGAATTTAGACACTGAAGTCCTGAGGATGAAAGTCACATCAGATCTGCACCTTACTCTCATAAGATTCAGAAGAATGATATGGCAAAGCGGTGATCCATTTGACGAGTACACAGAAGACTGGCTGAAAAGTACATGGGCATTTTTTGTGCTTCTCTTGCAGCTTTTCTGTGTGTTTGAAATTATTTCAAAGTGATGAGTTATACAAACTCTTGGATAAAGAGTTGTTTATTTGTACTCACCTATACTCCACTCCATTCTAGAGATGATTAAAGGCAATTTCTAAGCCTATCTATTCAACAGGATCTTTTTCAGTTAACTGTCTTCAGTTGAGTTCTACTAGAAGTAGACACCAAGCCAAAGATTTGAATACAACTACTTTATTTTGGGCATGATCCTACAGAGCATCTTGCCTTGTAAGAAATGTTAAAAGAAGTTCTTCAGAGAGAAGGAAAATGATCAGATGATCTTAGTATACAACCTGTCTCTTATACACATCTAATTTAAACCCCTGTGCTGCCTGGTGAAAGCCAACTTCACCATGGCCCAGTGTGTTCCCACCATCCCTGGCTGATTGCTGTCCCTGTCAGAGCACTTCAGAGCCCCCAGAAGGACCCTGGCTGGAGCTTCACCATCAAGATTAGGGTCACAAGGTGGGAAACTGAACCAGGTTCCAATCAGACTTTGAAATAGAGACTTAGACTAGAGAGTCCCGGAGACTTTCTCAATCAGGCAGAATCAGGAATGGTTAACTTTATCATTTTCTTTTGTACTATTTTCATTAGACCCTGATGGCTAATTTCATTCTTTCCTCTCTGGGAGTTGTGCCTGTGAACTGTGTGGTAGAGAAAATTGTACTATGGCCCTGGGAGTGCAATATATTCAGGCTTTGATGGATGATGGGGGAGGGCTTCCTGGGTGGCACTAGTGGTAAAGAACCTACCTACTAATGCAGGGGACATGAGAGACTTGGGTTTGATCTCTGGGTTTGGAAGAAGGAGAGTATGACAACCCACTCCAGTAATCTTGCCTGGAGAATCCCATGGACAGAGGAGCCTAGCGGGCTACAGTCCATGGGGTCACAAACAGACATGACTAAGCGAGTTAGCATGCAGCATGCGTGGGAGAAGTAAACTCCAAGAATAAAGATTTTTCTAAGTAATCCAGAAAGAGAAATTAAAATGTATTGTTTATCAACACTGCAGCACTTTAATATTCTCCACAATCCCACTTTATTAAGGAAGTGCAGGTAATTGCCTGTGTATAGACACCAGATAGAAGAATAACCTGTCTATGCTAAACACAGCCTTCCCACTTCTCTGTTGCAGCTTCTATCACTGTTTCCCTTGGAAACCAAAGGAGCAACTGCCTGCAGAAACATCTCTCTCCCTCCTCACTCATCAGTCCCAAGGACTAGTAATCTGTTTTCTTGTTAAAAACATCTGATGTTGGGGGATGGCATGCATGTGGGGGACAACATAAAATTATTGCCATACTGGGTTAGACACAATGTGCTTTCCATCCGGTATTCTTTCCTGGATGGTTTCCTTGATCCTCTTCATTTCATATGCTGCATCATAAATTTCTTCACTGTATTTTCATGATTTGTGAACACGAATCTTGACCATTAGCTCTCAGGTTACTTAAAATCTAAGAAAGACATGGACTTCTGTTTGGGATTCCAAACAGAGCCATAGCAAAGCCCTTTGCTTGACAAAAGTTTACCTATTGATTAATGTGATTTTAACCTGGTGATGAAAGTTTTAGCATCCATCAGTGATACTTGCCTGAATCAATTATTTCTTTAGTGGTTACTAAATATTCATTTTTCTTCTCTCATTCTACTCTTATCAGAATTCTGCCTTAAGAAAGAACTCTTCTTCTCCATTTGTTCATTCACTTATTTACTTATAAATGAGTATGGACTCATGGATTATTATTTTATGCAATGGGTTACAGTCTGTTACTATAATTTTTTAATGATCATATTGCTCCAGGTTGGGTCAGGGGAGCCTCTTCAAATTTGTTCCAGTGTCCCTTTGATATGTCTCTATTTTGCTTTAAACATTACTCTCTGACACAAGATGTTTCCATAAGATTCTTAATAATTACAAAAGGAGAATAGTAGCTTTATATTGGATTAAACTGGTAGACAAACCCTAGCCAAGAGACCAAAGCCAATATTGCCAGTAAGGGTGCATCTTGTTATACTACCATGAGAAGGACACATCACTGATGGTTTTTCTGCCAAAAAGCGAATAACTGAAATCCAATCATGAGGCTCAGATCAGAAAAATACAAATTGTGGGAAATTCTACAAAATAACTAGCCTATACTCTTCAAAGCCACTCAGTTGTGTCCAACTCTTTGTGACCCATGGATTATACAGTCTGTGGAATTCTCCAGGCCAGAATACTGGAGTGGGTAGCTGTTCCCTTCTCCAAGGGATCTTTCCAACCCAGGGAGTGAACCCAGGTCTCCCACGTTGCAGGAGGATACTTTACCAGCTGAGCCACCAGCCACCAGCTACCACCCTGATAGCTCAGTTGGTAAAGAATCCGCCTGCAATGCAGGAGACTGGGGTTTGATCCCTGAGTTGGGAAGATCCCCTAGAGAAAGGAAAGGGTACCCACTCCAGTATTCTGGTCTAGAGAATTCCATGGACTGTATAGTCTATGAGATTGCAGAGTCAGACACAAGAGCAACTTTCACAAATAAATAAATTTATATTAAAAAATGTCAAGGTGATAAAAGGCTAATTTTATCTTAATTAAAGAAGACTAGAGATGAACCAAATGCAATGCATGGTCCTGGATAGGAAACTGAACCAAAGGAGAAACAAAAATGCTATTAAATATTCTTGGAACAATTGGAAAATTTTAATAAAGTTTGAAGTTTAGATAACAGAATTATACCAACGTCACTTCTCTGATTTTGAGAATTGTACTATGGTTATATAAAAGAATGTCTTTATTCTTAGGAATTTAGACACTGAAGTCCTGAGGATGAAAGTCACATCAGATCTGCACCTTACTCTCATAAGATTCAGAAGAATGATATGGCAAAGCGGTGATCCATTTGACGAGTACACAGAAGACTGGCTGAAAAGTACATGGGCATTTTTTGTGCTTCTCTTGCAGCTTTTCTGTGTGTTTGAAATTATTTCAAAGTGATGAGTTATACAAACTCTTGGATAAAGAGTTGTTTATTTGTACTCACCTATACTCCACTCCATTCTAGAGATGATTAAAGGCAATTTCTAAGCCTATCTATTCAACAGGATCTTTTTCAGTTAACTGTCTTCAGTTGAGTTCTACTAGAAGTAGACACCAAGCCAAAGATTTGAATACAACTACTTTATTTTGGGCATGATCCTACAGAGCATCTTGCCTTGTAAGAAATGTTAAAAGAAGTTCTTCAGAGAGAAGGAAAATGATCAGATGATCTTAGTATAGAACTTAGATCTACATAAAGGACTTGGATTTAAATCCAAGATCATCTGATACCGAGATCATCTGATCATTTTCCTTCTCTCTGAAGAACTTCTTTTAACATTTCTTACAAGGCAAGATGCGCTGTAGGATCATGCGCAAATAAAGTAGTTGTATTCAAATCTTTGGCCTGGTGTCTGCTTCTAGTAGAGCTCAATTGAAGACAGTTAACTGAAAAAAGATAGCATGAAAGAAGTGAATGAAGTCACTCAGTTGTGTCCGACTCTTTGTGACCCCACGGACTGTAGCCTGTCAGGCTCCTCTGTCCATGGGATTTTCCAGGCAAGAGCACTGGAGTGGGTTGCCATTGCCTTCTCCAGAGGATCTTCCCAACCCAGGGATTAAACCCAGGTCTCCCACACTACAGGCAGATTCTTTACTGACTGAGCCACCAGGGAAGCCCAAGAGGAGAGAGGAATTAGGAGCCGTTTGCGATAAGGTGCTTGCACTGCTGGAGAAGTAGTATGTTATTTGAAAGTAGACTTGGGTCAGCTGTGAATGTATGTCATAAACTCCAGGGCAACCATGTAGAAAGGTTAAAAAAAAAAAAAGCATTACCAACATGCTATCGAGAGACAGGAGAACAAATGGAATCATATAAAATGTTCAGTTAAAACCATAAATGGCAGGAAAAGAGTTGAAGACGAAATTAGAGGGGAAAAAAGAACAAGGGCAACAAATAGAAAACAGTAATAAATATGGTAGATATTAATCTAACTGTACCAATTACCACCTCAAACAATGGTCTAAATATACCAATTAAAAGATAAAAATTATCAAAGTGGACCTAAAAAACAAGACCCACCTTTATGGTGTCTATAAGAAATTCTCCTCAAATACAAAGTAGATTAAAAGTAAAGGGCTGGAGGGAGATAGAGCATGCTAAACAAATAAAAGGAAAAAACTGGAGCAGTTATGTTAATTTCAAACAAAGCAGACTTTGGAGCAAAGAAAACTATCAGGGATAAATAGGGTATTGTGGATTGAATGGTGTTTCCATCAAAATCCAGTATGTCCTAAGCCCTAAAGCCTCAATATAACCATATTTGGAAATAGGACATATAAGGAGATAATGAGGTTAAATGAGACCTAAGGTGGAAACCTGATATGACAGGATTAGTGTCCTTCTAAGAAGAGACATCATGGAGCCCTTTCTTTTCATTTCTCCAGTGTGCTCAAAGAAGAGGGCCTGTGAGCAAGTAGCAATGTGGCAGCCACTTACAAAGCAGACAAGGGGGACTCCCGAGAAACTGACTGTGTTGGCACCCAGATCTCAGATTTTCAGCCTTCAGAACTGTGAGAAAATAAACATTTGCTGGTTAAGTCACTAGTCTATGCTATTCTGTTATGGCAGCCCATGCTAAGTAAGATAGAGGGGAATTACATAGTAATAGAGATCGGTTCTCCCAGAAGATTAACAGTTCTTAACGTGAATGTACCTAACAACATAATGCCAAAATGATGAGTTAAAAACAGACAGAACTGCAAGGGGAGACAGATTAGACTCACCGCTGGAGCCGGACACTTCAAAACCCCTCTATCAGAAATAGATCCAGCAGGCAGAAAGCCAGTCGGGACACACCTGAACTCAATAACATCATCAATCAACTGGACATAATTAACATCTATAAACTACTTCATCCAGCAGTAGCAAAATTCACATTTGTCTTAAGCTCACATGGAGCACAAACCAAGATACACCAGATTCCGGACCATAAAACACACCTTTAAAAATTTAAAAGAATAGAAATCACATAATGTATGCTCTCAAACCACAGTGAAATTAAACTAGAAATCAATAATTAGAAAACTGGAAAATCCCAAAATATATAGAGAGTAAACAATGCATTTCTAAATAACACATGAGCCAAATAGGAAATTTCAAGAGAAATTTTAAAATACATGGAACTATGTGAAAATAAAAACACACCTTCTCAAAATTTGTGAGATACAGTGAAAGCAGTGCTTTGAGGGAAATGTATAGAATTGAATGCATATGCTAGAAAAGAGGAAAGATCTAAAATCAATAATCTAAACTTATATCTTTAGAAACTAGAAATGGAGCAGCAAATTAAATCCAAAATAAGCAGAAATCAATGAACTTGAAAAACAAGAAATCAATAGAGAATATTAATGAAACCAAAAGCTGATTCTTCGAAAAATCAATACAATTGATCAAACTTTAGCCAGGCTAACTAATGACAAAAAGAGAGCAAATATTGAAATTATTGAATTGAAATTATGAATAGCATAAAAGGAGGGAATATCACTACAGATACACAGACATCAAAAGGATTATAATGGAATGCTATGAACAATTATATGCTCACAATGGACCAATTCCTTGACAATTTGCCAAAACTCACACAAGATGAAACAGACAATATGAATAGGACTATATCTTTTGAAGAAATTGAATTAATAAATAATAACTTTCCAAAATAGAAAGCCCCAGGCCCAGATGAATTCACTGATAAATTCTTCTAAATATTGAAGGAAGAACTATATCAATTTTCTACAATCTCTTTCAGTAGATAGAAGCAGAAGAAATACAGTTTAAATCATTCTATTAGTCAAAATTACCCTAATACCAAAATCAGACAAAGACTTCAAAGAAAAATTAAAGACCAATTTTCTCATGAACATAGATGCAAAAATATTCAACAAAATATTAGCAGATTTTATCCAACAATGTATAAAAAGAATTATTTATCACCACCAAGGTGGATTTACCTGGGTACACATAGCTGGTTCAATGTTCAAAAATCAATTAATACAATCCATCATGGGGGCTTTCCTCATAGCTCAGTTGGTAAAGAATCCACCTGTAATGCAGGAGACCCCAGTTTGATTCCTGTAAGGAAGATCCGCTGGAGAAGGGATAGGCTACCCACTCAAGTATTTTTGGGTTTCACTTGTGGCTCAGCTGGTAAAGAATCTGCCCACAATGTGGGAGATCTAGGTTCAATCCTTGGATTGGGAAGATCCCCTGGAAGGGGAAGGCTACTCACTCCAGTATCTGACTTGGAGAATTCCATGGACTATATAGTCCATGGGGTCACAAAGAGTCACACATGACTTTTACTTTCACTTTTCACTTTCACAATCCATCACATCAACAACTTAAAGAAGAGAAATTAGATGATCATATCAACATATGCAGAAATTGCATTTGACAAATCCTACACTCATTCACGATAAGCACTCTGAGCAACAAGGAATGTGGGGGAGGGGATTTCCTTAGCTTGACAAAGGACATTTACAAAAAGCTTACAGCTAACATCACACAGTTAATATATTACTATCACTAATGGTGAGAAACTAGAATCTTTCCTCCTAAGATCAGGAACAAGGCAAGGATATCCTCTCATTACTCTTTTCAACATTTTACTGAATGACCTAGCTAATGCAGTAAGACAAAGAAAGGAAACATAAGGCAAACTGATTGGGAAGAAAGAAATAAAGCTGTCTTTGTTCACAAATAACATGACTGTCTATGTAGAAAATCAAAAAATTGATTAAAAAAAAAACTCTTGGAACTAATAAGCAATTATAGCAAGATTGCATGATACAAAGTTAATCTGTGAAAATCAATCACTTTCCTATACACTAACAATAAATAAGTGGAATTTGAAATTAAAAATGCAATACCATTTGCACTAGCATCCAAAGAAATGGAATTCTAAGGCATAAGTCCAGCAAAATATGTATAAGATCTATATGAAGAAAATTATAAGACTTTGAAGAAAATCTAACAACTGACTAAAATGGAGAGACAGTCCCTGTACAAGGATAAGAAGACTCAATGCCGTCAAAATGTTACTTCTTTCCAAATTAATCTATAGATTCAATGCAAGCCAAATCAAAATACCAGTAGGTTGTTTTGTGGGTATTGACAAACTAGCTCTAAAGTTTATTTGGAGAAGCAAAAGACCCAGAATAGCCAGCTCAACACTAAAGAAGAACAAAATTAAAGGACTGACACTACCTAATTTCAAGACTTACTATAATTCTACAATAATCAAGACAGTGTAGTAGTACTGGTGAAAGAACAGATAGATCGATGGAACAAAACAGAGAGCCCAGAAATATACCCCTACAAATACAGTCAACTGATCTTTGATGAAAGAACAATAACAATACAAGGGATAAAAGATAGTCTTTTCAACAAACAGTGCTAGACCAACTAGATATCCACATACCAAAAAATATGAAACTAGACACAGACTTTATTCCTTTCACAAAAAAGATCAACTCAGAATGGATAGTAGACCTAAATGTAAAATGGAAAACTATAAGACTTTCAGAAGATAACACAGAAGAAATTCTAAATATTTGGCTTTGGGTATGATGATGACTTTTTGAATATAACACCAAAGCACAACCCTTGAAATAAACCACTGATAAGCTAGATTGCATTAAAATTTAAAAATCTTGCTCTACTAAAAACAATGTCAAGAGGATGAGAAGACAAGCCATATATTAGGAGAAAACATTTGCAAAAGACACATCTAATAAGCGAAAAGTAAAAGTGAAAGTTGCTCAGTCATGTCCAACTCTTTGCGACCCTATAGACTGTAGCCCACCAGGCTCCTCTGTCATAGGATTTTCCAGGCAAGAGTACTGGAGTGGTTTGCCATTTCCTTCTCCAGGAGATCTTCCCAACCCAGGGATCAAACCTGGGTCTCTTGCATTGCAGGCAGACGCTTTACTGTCTGAGCCGCCTTATAGTCCATGGAATTCTCCAGGCCAGAATACTGGAGTAGGTAGCTGTTCCCTTCTCCAGGGGATCTTTCCAACCCAGAAATCAAACTCAGGTATCCCACATTTAATAAACTATTATTCAAAGTACACAAAGAATCCTGAAAACTCAGCAATAAGAACACAATCTGACTTTAAAAATGGGTCAAACAACAGGTACATGAAAAGATGCTCATGTGGTCCTGTGTGGATGTGAGAGTTGGACTGTGAAGAAGGCTGAGTGCCAAAGAATTGACGCTTTTGAACTGTGGTGTTGGAGAAGACTCTTGAGAGTCCCTTGGACTGCAAGGAGATCTAACCAGTCCATTCGGAAGGAGATCAGCCCTGGGATTTCTTTGGAAGGAATGATGCTAAAGCTGAAACTCCAGTACTTTGGCCACCTCATGCGAAGAGTCGACTCATTGGAAAAGACTCTGATGCTAAGAAGGACTGGGGACAGGAGAAGGGGACGACAGAGGATGAGATGGCTGGATGGCATCACTGACTCGATGGACGTGAGTCTGAGTGAACTCCGAGAGATGGTAATGAACAGGGAGGCCTGGCGTGCTGCTATTCAAGGGATCGCAAAGAGTCGGACATGACTGAGCGACTGAACTGAACTGAATTGAATCATCAGGAAAATGAGAATCAAAATCACAATGTGATATCACCTCACATTTATTAGAGTGGTAATTAACAAAAAGGCAAGAAATAACAAGTATTGGCAAGGATGTAAAGGGTACCTGAAACATTGTTAGTGAGAACATAAATTTGTGCAGTAATTATGAAAAACAGTTCTTCAGAAAATTGAAAATAGAACTGCCATATTACCCAACCATCTCATGTCTGAGTATCTACCCGAAGAAAACAAAAACACTCAAGGAGATACCTGTGCCCGCCTGTTACTTGCCACATGATTCACAACAGGAAAATAACCAGTGTTCATCTACAGATGAATGAGTGGATAAAGAAAATACATATACATACATAATGGAATAATATCCTTCCATAAAAAAGAAGAAAATTCTGCTATTTTTGACAACATGGATGAACCAGAAGGGCAATATGATTAGTGAAATTAGACACAGAATGATAAACACTGTATACTATCACTTAACATATGAAATCTCAAAAACCAAACTCATAGAGAGGAGATTGGAGGTTTGCCAGAGGCAAAGAGTAGGGAGATTGGGTGAAAGTGATCAAAGGGTACAAACTTCCAGTTATAAGATGAACAAGTTTTGGGAATCTAATGTACGGCATGGTAACCTGTACCACTCTAATAAATGTGAGGTGATATCGCCTAGCCTACACTAAACATGTTCAGAACACTTTCCTTCTCCAATAACCCACAGTTGGACAAAATCAGCTAACAAAAAGCCTACTTTATAACAAAATATTGAATATCTCACATTTTTATTGGCTATTGTACTGAAAGAAAAATACCAAATACAATATCACATATATGTGGGAATCTAAAATATGACACAAATGAACCTATCTACAAAACAGAAACAGACTCACTGACACATTCAGACAGACTTGGTATAAACCTGGGTGAAGGAAGTTCATAGCCAAGAAGTCCATTTGATTTTGACTTGGGATGGGCCTCCCAAACTTTTGCAAGCCCTGTACAAACTTCTGGCTTCCCAGATGGCTGAGTGATAAAGAATCTGCCTGCCAATGCAAGAGACACAGGAGACTTGGGTTTTGTCCCTGGGTAGGGAAGATCTCCTGGAGAAGGGCATGGCAACCCACTCCAGTATTTTTGCCTGGAGAATCTCATGGACAGAAGAGCCTGGCGGGCTACAGTCTATGGGTTCTCAAAGAGTCGGACACAATGTAGCAACTGACCATGCATGTATAAATTTTAACAATGGTCAGTCAGTAAGTGGTTAGAGATATTTCTTAACATCTCAAAACTTGACAAAAACAGTGAGACTTCTTGGTGGCCCACTCCTAGCACAAGGAGGTCCATGTTTAATCCCTGGCCAAGGAAAATCCTGCATGCCACAACAAAGGTCCCACATGCTGCAACTAAGACCCAGTGCAGGCAAATAAATAAATTAAAAAAAAAAAAAAACTTGACAAAAATAGTACTTTCCTCTCAATAAATCCACATTAGCTAATTAAAATGTCTATGCCATTGGTTGAGGTTATCCCAACTCCATGAGGTAATGGGGTTTGGTCCTGCTATCCAGTTGGCAGCTACATGTGACTTTTGATTAATAAAAGATTAGGGTGAAATTAAACATCTTTAATCAGAGAAGGCAATGGCACCCCATTCCAGTACTCTTGCCTGGAAAATCCCATGGATGGAGAAGCCTGGTGGGCTGCAGTCCATGGGGTCGCTAAGAGTCGGACACGACTGAGTGACTTCACTTTCACGCTTTTCACTTTCATGCCTTGGAGAAGGAAATGGCAACCCGTTCCACTGTTCTTGCCTGGAGAATCCCAGGGACAGGGAAGCCTCATGGGCTGCCGTCTATGGGGTCGCACAGAGTCAGACATGACTGAAGCAACTTAGCAGCAGCAGCAGCAGCAGCAGCAGCAAACACCTTTAATAAGCATAGTTTTATAAAGAAAACATTTTTTCAGAAAAAAGTATTCACAGATTCTTCAATGAAAGCCCATCTTCATGATGAAGTCCTACTTGGTCACTTCCAGCCATTTTATTTGCTGAATCTTCTCTACTCAGCTGTGTAACCCATCCCTGTCTCACCTGGTCAGACACTGGGCCTACCTGACCCGACTCCTCCACAGCCCACCCTTTGGTATCTGGTGATACCAGGTGGCGCTACTGGTAGCAGCAGACCACTGCCCCTATGATGTCAGCACCCCCAGCTGCAGCACCCCAGCCACCTGCCCCCGCTGCCAGTGAAAGTTGCTCAGTTCGTGTCTGATTCTTTGTAACCCCATGGACTGTAGCCCACCTGGCTCCTCTGTCCATGGGATTCTCCAGGCAAGAATACTGGAGTGGGTCGCTATTCCCTTCTCCAGGGAATCTTCCCAACCAAGGGATCGAATCTCATTCTTCTGCATTGCAGACAGGTTCTTTGCTATCTGAGGTACCAGGGAAGCTACCTGGCCTTAAGTCAAAAGCCAAACGTGTGGTCCAGTGGGGACACGAAGGCAGGAGTTCAGGACATCTGCTTCTGCTTGTCTCTTTAAGTGAAAGCCAAGTCAATAGACTGTTTTTCACTAACAAGTTGTCCAGTCCCAAGAAATAAGGTGAGCTAACACGCACTTCCATGTGGAAATACAAGTAGCACATCGCACACATAAGAAACATACTGTACAAACAGACAAACTACTCACCCTGGATGACTTGCCTATCACAAATCACGCAGTTCAAAATTGTCTCAGGAAACATGTATTCAGTACAAAAATCATCTTCTGAAAGCGTGCAAGGCACCAGATGCATCAAGATGATGAAGACCCTATCCTTGCTTCCCACAGGGCTTCCCTGGTGGCTCAGAGGTTAAAGCGCCCGCCTTTGATGCGGGAGACCCGGGTTCGATCCCTGGGTCGGGAAGATCCCCTGGAGAAGGAAATGGTAACCCACTCCAGTATTCTTGCCTGGAGAATCTTATGGATGGAGAAGCCTGGTAGGCTACAGTCCACAGGGTTTCAAAGAGTCAGACACGACTAAGCGACTTCATTTCACTTCAGTCTAAATAAAGAACAACTGCAGAAGCACACAAGTGATTCTGAGGTGGCTGCGACTGGAAGGGATTGTCTCCTAAGATGCAGCCAGGACAGGCTCAAAGAGGGGAGCAGTTTCCTCGGGTTTCATGGAGGAGCTAGTGTTTGGGAACTCAGCCAGGAAAGCTGGAGAAAGTTTGGTGAGCGAAAGGAAGAGCAGCAGCAAGGGTACAAATCCCAGGAAGCAGGAGAGGTGTTCTGGAAACCACGAGCCGTTCAGTTCCCCGGGACGCACAGGAGCGAGCCCTGGAAAAAGAAGGTGGCGAGGAATGCGGGACCCACCCTAGAGAAGCGGGAACTGAGGCAATGAAGGGCGTAAACTCCCAGCACCACACTGCATGAGATCAAATCCCCATGACTCCTCTTGAGAGATTTGTGACCTTAGGTGTAATTTCCTTGTACCTCAGCTCCTTCAGCTGTAAAGTGGGGAAAATAATCGCGCCTGCTACATAGAATTGTGAGAATGAAACTGATTACTCTGTGCAAGTGCTTAGAACAATGCATGAGCGGTGCCCACTCGGTCGTGCCCGACTCCTTTTGACCCCATGGCCTACAGCCCTCCAGGCTCCTCTGTCCCTGGGACTTTCCCAGGGAGTGGGTTGCCATGTCCTCCTCCAGGGAATCTTCCCGACCCAGGGACTGAACCCATGCCTCCTGAACTGGCAGGTGGCGTTACCCCTGAGCCACCTGGGAAATCACAGTGTGTGGCACATAGCAAATGTGCCGTGAGTGACAGGTGCCAATGCTATGACTGTGGGAGGATCTGAGAGGCCAGAGTGAGTGTCTGCACTCAGTTTAGACAGAGAGCCAGGGAAGCTTTTCTGAGCTGGGAGGCAATAAGATGAGAACTGGAGGTCAAGAGGATACGTCTGGGCAGCTGTAAGGGATGAAATGAGATGGAAGAGGGGGTGAGGAAGGGGATGGGGAGTGGACCCAGAGCAAGTAGTGGGCACCAGGCTGTGAAAGAGGGACTGAGCCCTCTCCCTGAGGTTAACGTGAGTGGTTCTCATGACCCTGAACACGTGGATTGCTGTCTTCTCTTGGAGTCTGCCTCCTCATTCAACTCACCTGATTAAAATGTAGAGGAAACTGAAAAGCTCATGTGGCAAGGAGCTTCTACCAGTCTGAACCCAATGACGGAAAGCAACTCCTGATGTAGCAAAAGGCAAACTGACTCTAAAAGCTTCCAGTGTTCCTTCCATGGCCTAAACTAAGGCTGAAAGGAAATTAAGCGTCTTGTTTAAAAGGACACAGAGTTCTTTCTTCTTTACTCTGAAGAATGTGTTGAAGCTTGCTAAAAGCTTCTGCAGAGCAAAGAAACCATAAACAGAATGAAAAGACAACCCACAGAATGGGAAGAAATATTTGCAAATGATGCGATTGACAAGAGATTAATCTCCAAAATATAAAATAGCTCAATATCAAAAAGACAAACAACTCAATCAAAAAATGTGCAGAAGATCTAAACAGACATTTATCCAAAGAAGACATACGGATGGCCAAAAAGCAAAGAGACTTAACATCACTAATAGCAGCAACATGGATGGACCTAGAGATTATCATACTAAGTAAGTCAGAGAAAGACAAATACGAAAGACAAATACCATATGATAACACTCGTGTGGAATCTAATTTTTTAAGTGATATCGATGAACTTATTTACAAAATGGGAACAGATACACAGACTTTGAAAACAAATTTATGTTTACCAAAAGGGAAGGAGGGAGAGATAAATTAGGAGTCTTGAATTAACATATACACACAACTACATATAAAATAGATAATTAACAAGGACCTACTGTATACCATGGGGAACTCTACTCAATACTCTGTATTAACTTATACAACAAAAGAATCTGAAAAAGAAAGGATATTTGTATATGTACAACTGAATTACTTTGCTGCACATCTGAAAATAACACAGCATTGTAAATCAACTATACTCCAATACAAAAATAACTTCTACCAAATCACACACACACAAAATCCCCTTCCATGAGCCTGTCCCCAGACTGCGTCCTCACTGTAACTTACTTTCAGGAGATGAAACAATTTCAATCCCTATTAAAATGCAGAAGGTCACCTTTCTCACCCAAATGTAATACCTCAGCAAGATAACTTATTCAGTGAACAATAACCTAGTCACTATGAGCCCCACAGGATAGCTGAGTTTGTCTGGGAGCCTGGAGGAGGACCTGATCTAGAACTCTGGATAACAGAGGGGCCCCAAGTGGGGTGGGGGTACAAAGGAAAACACACAGTGAGGAGGGATAGAGCACAGCCCACATTTAGGAAGGAAGCAAATGTCGAAAGGGGAGCAAAAGGGTTAGGGAATCTATTTGCCAACCTCAAAGTCTTGTTGGAAACTTCCCCTAAGATGCCTAGAGGAAGCCTGCATCTGCCACCCAAACTATACAACCTGGACGATCCCTGGCATTTGAGTCAGTGCCCTGTCCCTCTGGGCGCGTGTACACCCCTGCCAGGGACCTCTACTCCCTCATTTGCTCCAGGGAAAATGAAAAGGGAGAGAAAGAGAGACAGTAAGAAAGTGTGGATCAAGAAAGAGTGAGAGACCAACCACGAATGAGAGATCATGTATAATTTTAATCCTCTGGGATTTCAGATGGTCTGAAGGGCTAGATGTCATCCTTCCCACTGGCCCAAGATGTTACCAAAATCATAGACCTCCAAACTCCTCTGTGTTTCACAAGAAGACTATGTCAGACTACATGGTAAGAGAGAATAAAGATCCAATGTAGGAAAAAGACATTGCTTTAAGTCGAGTTATAAAGAGGCTTGTTGCTAACAACTCTAGGAATTAAATGAAGAGTTTCTCTTGCATCCTTAAATGGGAACAGCAGTGAATCCCACAGATCTCTTTGGGAAGGCAGAAGACTTCTTCCCCCACTCCCTGGCCCCCGGCAATAGGTGACCATTGCCCCCTTTCCCTGGGGAAGAAAACCACAAGCACTTAATTAGGGAAGAAATAGCCAGCTCAGCCAGAAAGGGAGTCATGCAGTGATAGACTGGCCCACTCACTGGACATGACGGAGCACATCCTCAGCCTGCTCAGGAAAGCCTGGGGTCCCTGGGTGAGGGGGTATCCCCAAGAGACTGCTCTTTAATTGGCTCCCTCACATTGCTGAGAGCTGGCTGGGCACTCAGGGCAGAGATGACTGCTTCAGGGGCACCGCAACACACTGGCTGACTAATGAGTCATGGTCACCTGCGCACACTCGCCGATGCTACCACAGCTAACAAATCCCACGTGTGCTGCCAACCCGGGAGGAGAGAGACCCGCGCTCTGCAGCTACTCGGCCCTTCCGCCAGAGCTAAAAGAGGATGATGACCCAGTAAGGGTGAGGACTGACATCTTTTTAGGACGATGCCGAAGCAGGCAGTATCCCCACGTGAAAAATCCATGTGCCCTTCCATCAGCTGTGAATCAATAACACCCCCGGTCCCCCACCGCCAGCCCAGGGGTCAGAGCCTCGGCCTCTCACTCATATGGAAACTAGTCTTCAGAAGCTTTAACTCCGGATTGACTTTGATACACTGTGCAAAAAAGACATCATCTGCCTGTATTGGCTGATCCAGTCCCATTTAATTCATCGTGATTCCTAGCAATAGAGAAACACTCTTGCAGGCAGAGCTTTGTACAAAGTGAATTTCACAGATAAGCCATGGGAATAGTTGCTTTTCCTTGGGCTTTCTGTGTGGGTTACCATGGTACTCCCTCTGAGCAGATTTCATATTTTCAATACACAAAAATTCAGCAGACACTATTTAGACAGTGTCTGGAGAGAGCCGCCCACAACTAGTGTACATGCTTCTCACACTGTTTCATTGCTGGTTAAATTGACTTCAAGCAAACTTGTTTAGTCACTGTTTTATGAAATCACACAATCATTATTCCTGCAACCTTCCGTCTGGAGGAGCTGGGGCAGAGTGAAGTATCTCAGGTCACCCCCGAGCTACTCTGAACAGAGGAAGAATCAGGCTCTGGTGGAAGGAGAGACCGTGGTGCCCCTTTCCCAGGCTCACCTCCCCTGGGGATGGAGACGAGCACTGGGGGACCGAAAGCCTCTCTCACCTTATACGAGTCCTACCTTCTGTCCCAGATGCAACCATGTGTGAACTATTTTCAATTACTTTAATACAATTAATTCCATTGCCTTGTACATGGGATTGATCTCCTTTTAAAATAAAACTCTGCTTAGAAGCTGAGTGTCCTGGGAGTACCTCTCTGGAATGAGTTCATGAACAGACTTCTTTAGAAGGAATCCCAGATGATAGGAGAGGATGGGGTCCAGTGACTAGGAAAGATAAGGAAGCTGAAACAGAGGGACAGGATCTAAAAAAGGGTGGGGCGGGGGGCAAGGGAGACATAGTTTGTCTGTTTTACAACTTTGCCAGGAGTTGTTGGCCCTTCCTGTCTTAACCTCAAAGAAGGAATTTTCCAAGAAAAGTCTGATTTGTTCGTCATGATTCAGGAATGGAAAAAACATCTATTGCATAAACCAAAAGAAACGTGTAGGTCTCAAACAGATGTGTAATTCAAATACCTGCACAGGCTAATATCTTGATCAAAAGTCAAAGGATTTCTGAGTTTGTCTGGGACTTTTCCTCTGTGGCAGAGACAGCACGTGCTGCAAATTCTACCAGTGAATTTGCCAAGAGCAGCAACCCACAGGCCTTCAGTGGCAAGATCCCTTCTCTCACATGCACACTGCACAGATACAGGCGGCCAGGGGCTACCTTGACTTGTAGATTCCCACAGCACACCAGTGTGTAGCCTTCAGATCGTTCCAGGAGTTGGTGTGTATCTGAGCTACACTGGACTTTCAGAGCTAAGGTTCAAAAGAGGAAGGAAAAATCAAGAGCAGCAACCCACAGGCCTTCAGTGGCAAGATCCCCTCTCTCACATGCACGCTGCACAGATACAGGTGGCCAGGGGCTACCTTGACTTGTAGATTCCCACAGCACACCAGTGTGTAGTCTTCAGATCGTTCCAGGAGTTGGTGTGTACCTGAGCTACACTGGACTTTCAGAGCTAAGGTTCAAAAGAGGAAGGAACACAGTTACATGAACTCAGTCAATACCCCCTGCTTTTGCCTTGTCCTGAAAGACCAAGCAGCTCTGAAGTACGACCAAGGAAATTCAACGCCAAGAATCTTGTCCCATGAAGAGGTACCTCAGGGCACATCACAAGCAAACATCCCGACATGCTTCACATAACATCCTATAGCTGATTAGCTTTTCCCAGCATATTTAGGTGGCAAGGGCTGCTGACCTGGGGAAAATTTGCATATTCTGGAGAAAAGTTGACAATCACATCTCTAGCAGGTAGCAACATCAAGATCTGGACTCAGTCAACCTGGTTTCAGGCTCCAACTTTCTAATCCTCAAGTTAAATTTCCTCTCTTTGTAAAATAAGGAAGACAGGACTGATATTAAGTAAAGAGGGGTACCAAGAGAGATTTTTCTATCCATGTCTGATTTTGGATGGGAAAGTTATTACTGTGGGTCTAGACTGAGAAAAGGGATCAATGGAGAAAATATAAAGACCCTAAAAAGAAAAGAAAACCAAAGGAACAAGTCCCCAGAGGAAGAAGGTGGAAGCAGAAACAATTCCTTATCTATTAATATTGCTAATTCCTCCAGCCCTTAGTGAATGCCTACATGCCAGACTCTGCTTGGAATCAGGGATTCAGTGGTGAACTACAGAGACAGGGCCCTGACCCCAGGAAGCTTCCAGCCTAGCAGTGAGGAGACATGTGAGAAATGAGGAAACAGACCAACAACATAAACCATGGTATGCGTGATGAAGGAAGCGAATGGGGTGCTGGGAGAGAAAGCAGTCTCCCAGAGATGGGGTCGTTTAAGCAAACCTGCAGTTTGGGAAAGAGGCAGCTTTGTGAAGACTGGAGGGAAGGAGTCAAGGTGGTGAGTAAGGGAGAGAGTGGCATGAGCAGCCACAAGAGAGGCAAGCAAGTCACCAGGCGGATTTTTTAAAATACTGGTGGGACTTCCCTGGTGGTCCAGTGGTTAGGACTCCACACTTCTCCTGCAGGGGGCATGGGTTCAACCTTGTCAGGGATTAAGATCTGCATGCTGTGTGGTGCAGTCAAAAGTTAGATAAATAAATAAATAAATAGAAATACTGTTGACCAGGAAGTCAGAATGTCTGGTGGAGGTGCCTAGGCAGGTTCGTCTTTTAAGCTCTGCAGTGCAGCCTGGGGTGAGAAATGCTGTTTTTATACAAACATTTCTAGAAAACCACAGTGAAGGGTTTGCTTTTTAGTCAGGGTACAACAGAAAGCATCTGGAGCATTTCAAGTAGAGAAATGATCTTCCCAACCTAGGGATCAAACCGCGGTCTCCTGCATGGCAGGCAGATTCTTTACTAGCTGAGCCACAAGAGAAGTCCAAGAATACTAGAGTGGGTAGCCTATCCCTTCTCCAGGGGATCTTCCCAACCCAGGAATCGAACCAGGGTCTGCTGCAGTGCAGGCAGATTCTTTACGAACTGAGCCGTGAGGGAAACCAGAAAAACAATAGCATCACATTTATGCTTTGAAGCAATCAAGCAAACTAAACAAGGAATAAACCAGTTTTATGGGGGTGAAAGTGCAGCTCTCTTTTAAAACAGGAAAGAAAGAATGAAATACTTCTACAGACAAGGTGAAACGTGAAAGGGAGAGTTCATACGTAAGGACCTCTACTGCCTCTAAGAAAGATGGAATTCCCCAGTGACCCAGTCATTAGGACTCTGTGCTCTCACTGCTGAGGGCCCAGGTTCAATCCCTGGTGGGGAACTATGATCCCACAAGCCACGCAGCATAGCCATCCAGGAAAAAAAAGAAAAGAAGAAAGGAAAGATACAGTCTCACCTGCAGTAAATGAAGGGCATGGGGATGGGGCTTGAAGGAGAAATGGAGCATCAGAAACAGCCAACAAAGGGGACCAAGAAAGACATCCGGAAAAATGAAAAACCTACAGGATAGCCTCAGAAGATGCCAGGACCCAGCTCTTCTGGTGGAGTCATTGTTGCCAGCAAGGTTGGGTAATCACCTCTACTGTGCCGAAGAAGAGTGTGGAGACAGCTAGACTAGCTGAGAGGTGTGAACCAGAGAACAGGAGCAGAGGAAAAACCTGGGAGTGGAGAATTCACAATAAAAAAAAACCATAATCGAGATTGATGATGTATTCCAGACCATGTCAGAAAGCAAGCCAGGAACATGGGTTAGCCCAGGACGGTTGCCATCTAGGAGCTTTGAGGCAGTTGAAAAACAAACAGACGTAGTGATGGGAAAGAAGAGGGTTGTAAGCATGGGACGCTGGGTGGGGATTCTTAACAAGAGCTGTTTCGAGCAAAGCAAGGTCTGGGCCATCACCAGAGGAGTGGAACTGGCAACATCCTGTTCACCCACTGCCTTCTGCAGGGAGCCTGGCAAGCAGCTGGGCTTTTGTTTATGGACATCACTTAGAGTCCAAATTAAAGTTAAAAGTGCTGTATGTGCTTTTTACTTTTAACACTCTGATACAACCACCAACTATCAGAGTGTTATCGTGAAGGGAAGCTGGGGAGATGGCTTCAGATCATAGGCTTAATGGTTGCCTGGCATCTTCCTTGTAGCACTTAAACCCTGAATACAAACAACCACGAACCTAAATTATCTCAGCAGGTGGGAAAGGTCTATTTAAGAACAAGAAACCATTATGCCATGGAGAAACTAAAATCACTGTCTCAACTGGAAGTGTCACACTGTGGCTAACACACAATTCTTACAACCCTTGGTTATTTCTCAGTCTTGGAGGAAATACCGGGCAGGATCTCAGTTGGCTTACTACAAGATGATTACCCCTGGGTTGTCAGCTTATGTATTTGTTTTTCCAGTCACCTGGAGGGTTGGCTGTGAGAATTAGCTGACAATGCAGTGACAGCTTTGTGAGGAGTGAGGGTGAGAAGTAGGAACTGAAGCCCAATGCATCTGGCCGTGAGAGGCAGCAGAGGGGAGAATCAAGCACACTGATTCACTAGTCAGACCTGGGTGCCTCAAACTCCATTTCCACCCGCCTGCTGAAGAGATGAATCCCATTCTCAGTGTTCTCTTCTGTGCTTTGGGCTGTTAGTCTGCTTCGTCTGGATAAATTTTTTAATGAAGAATATCCCAGGTGGATGAGTGGTAAAGAATCCACCTGCCAATACAAGAGACACAAGAGATGTGGGTCTGATCCCTGGATAGGGCAGATTTCCTGGAATAGGAAACGGCAATCCATTCCAGTATTCATGCCTTGAGAATCCCGTGGACTGGTGGGCTGCAGTCCATAGAATTGCAGAGTCAGATAAGACTAGCAGCTGAGCATGTGCTAAGTAGCTATAGCATGGACAAAGAAGGGGAGGGACGGACAAGACCGCAGCTAGGGAATCTGCTTGGAGGCTGTTACTGTAACCTGGGCAGGAGGTGGCGGTGACCTGTCCCCGAGTCTTGCCAAGATGGAAAAGAGGCGGCAGATCTGAAAGATGGTTAGGAGACAGAGCTACAGGACCTGGTAGGAGCGGGGTGTGAAGGATAAGGGTGTCTGACTTGGCCACCAGGTGGGTGAAGGGACCTTTCTCTGACATACTGAAAACCGGAGGAGGAAGAGGAATACTGGAGGAGAAAGAATATGGGCTTCAGTATCGAGGCGGAGGCACCTGACAGAGGGGGACAATCCCCTTGGGGCTCAGGAGATAATTCTGAGCTGGTGATAAAGCCTTCAGGGTCTCGGGCACATTAGCCATGGCATAAGCTGTGGGATACCTGAGACTATCTGTGGAGGTGTGCAGAGTTAGAAGAGGAGGGTGCTGAAGGTAGAACTCTCAGAGTCATCAGCATGAAGCCCCTGGAAGGAAAAGCCCCTGGAGGAGCCTGAGGAGGAGCACCAGGAGGAGTCAAAGGAAAACCAGGTAAGTGAAGTCATGAAACTCAAGAGAAAACTGTTTCTAGAAGGAGGAATCCGTCAACAAAGTTATATGCTCCTGAAAGATCAAGACAAGGAGGATTGGGAAATATTATTGGAGGTCCCTGCTGACTTTGGCAAGATTCATTTCAGAGATGTGATGCAGACGGATGGCAAATGGCAGGGGCCAGCCGAGGAAGGATGTGGAGGCAGTAGGTACAGGCAGTCCTTCAAGAAAACGGACGTCGAAGGAGTGTGAAGAGATCGGACAGTAGATGGGTGTGGGCTGATGCAGGGATTTGCTACTTGTTCTTAAGTTTAGAGAGACGTGTGTGCTAAGTCACTTCACTTGTGTCTGACTCTTTGTGGCCCTGTGGACTGTAGCCCGCTGGGCTCCTGTGTCCATGGGATTCTCCAGGGAAGAATACTGGAGCGGGTTGCCATTTCCCACTCCAAGAGATCTTCCAGACCCAGGGATTGAACCCAAATCTTTTATGTCTCCTGCATTCGCAAGCAGGTTCTTTACCACTAGCACCACCTGGGAAGCGCAGTAAGCATGTTTAAGTGCTGATGGGAGAAGCCAGTAGAGGAGAAGGCTGATGGAGGCGGAAAAAAGATGTAATGTGGCCAAGCTGGGCCTGAGATGCATCCTGGGTCTCATATCACCTCTCCAGGATGGAATTAGCACCTAAGGGTCTCAGAGCACCCCCAGAGTTCACTGTCCCACTGAGGAGAAGAAGGGACACCGGGGAAAATGCATAAGTTAGACAACTTGGATCAGACTAGTACCAAGCCTCAATTTTAGTCAAAGCACTGCCATTTGGGGAAAATGTGACTAAAACTTACTTTTTCAGCTATTCTATGAATAACTTTCCATGAATATCTTTACCAAAATAAATCTTTACATCCTTTAAAGCTTAGAAAAGGGGTCCAAACTAGCAGCCTGCAGGTCCAATCTGCCAGGCAGACATATATTTTGCCTAAATAGTATTATACAGTTCAGGAAATTCCACATGAAAATCTAAACTACTTTCTTAAAAAGTATTTTAATATTTATTTATTTGGCTGTGCTGCATCTTAGCAGCAGCATTCAGGATCTCCAATCTTCCTTGCAGCATGAGGGATTTTTAGTTGCAGCATGTGGGGTCTAATTCCCCGTTCAGAGATTGAACCCGGCCTCCTGCATTGGGAGCTTGGAATCTCAGCCACTGGACCACCAGGGAAATCCCAAAAATTTGAACTTCTGAATTCTCTTGCAAACTTGAAATCTGGAAACGTTGGGACCACATGGCATCCATCAGGTGAGCTGAGTGATTGCTGAACTCATAGAAAAGAGGTAAATGCCATCTAGACTGCCCTAGCCTCACCCAACCTCTTTCCTTTCCTGCCTGGCCTCTTAAGGAGGACTCTCCCACGCGGGCACCAGGTTGGGTGAGGTGATTCTGTTGGCTGTTCCAGCCCTGCTTTATCATTAGGCACCTTCTGTGTGCTGGGCAGAGGGCTAAGGCACTGGGGATACAACCGTGGGCATGGCACTATCCAGGCTCATGGAGCATGGAAGTTAGAGAGGCTGTGTGCATGCATGCTAAGTCGCTTCATCCTGTCCGACTCTGTGACCCCATGGACTCTAGCCTGCCAGGCTCCCCGTCCATGGGATTCTCCGGGCAAGAATATTGGAATGGGTTGCCCTGCCCTCTTCCAGGGGATCTTCCCGACCCAGGGATCAAACCCAAGTCCCTTATGTCTCCTGCATTGACAGGTGGGTCCTTTTGCAATGGCGCCATGGGAAGTACAAGGAGCCCGGCTTGCTGGGCACTGGGCTCAGGTGACAAGCGGCCAGTAGAACCCTAATCTCAATAACACAGGGCTTCTGGCGCCCTTTGACAGCACAGATTTCACTTTACATTTAGAAAAGCTTCCAGCTGTCTGCTCATCCCACACACCCACTGATGAACAAAAGCCCATTCAGGATGGATGTTCAACCGGCTATAGAAATTTTGACACGGATTTCTTTCAGCTTGACATTGTATTGTAACGCCTTGCTTGAGGGGTCAGGCCAGACCACTGTCTGAATGAGGTGTGGGGGTGTGCGGAGTCTAGGTTAGCACAATATGAGAGAATTTCAAAGAGCACTGGAATATTTTCGTAAGTAGCAGTCTTCTTGTATTCCTTCCTTTTTCTTTCCAAGTTGAAGTCATTTCTGACACTGTGTCAATACCTGACCTCGCCCTTGCCAGAAGACAACTGAAGAGAGAATAAAACTACAGAGCATGTATGACTTGTAGGGCTCAAAAGATTTGTTTTGCTAAAATTCCTGCAGCTGGTCATTTGGCCAAGGAAAACATGTGTGGCTGCCTGTGTCCCTTGAGGGGGCTATTTAAGGAGAAGGTGCTCCGTGGGACAGAAAGGCTTTATCAATACTGCTGCTGCTGTTGCTGCTAAGTCGCTTCAGCCGTGTCCGACTCTGTGCGACCCCATAGACGGCAGCCCACCAGGCTCCCCCGTCCCTGGGATTCTCCAGGCAAGAACACTGAAGTGGGTTGCCATTTCCTTCTCCAATGCATGAAGGTAAAAAGAGAAAGTGAAGTCTCTCAGTTGTGTCTATCACTACTGAGCTATCCCTTACTCTTGCTGCGGAGCGATGGGGAAATTAAATTTGATAAAGCTTTAATGTGAACTGAAAAAAAAATTTCACATATAAGGAAAACCTTTATCTTTTGCAGGAGAATTAGTTTTTCACTGAATAAGAAACAAAGATGAAAACGGAGGAAGTCCCAAAATATTTCATACAATAAGAATATTCTTGGTTTTTTTTTCCATCTGGAAAGAGAATCCTCCTGTTTTGAGAATTCATACTAACCAAAGACTCTGAAGGGGTGTGGGGTCAAGGTAAAGGACACAGGCTGGTCTAAGTTTGGGGCTAAAACAATTACAGGATTTAGAAAGGAGCTCACACTGGCTGCTCTGTGGGCCTAGCGGTCCTCCTTCTGAACCTCTCTTCCAATCAAGACAACAGCATAGCTCAGTGCACCACGGATCAGGGACCCTGCGCTCATCTGGCACACAACCGGATTTGAACCCCTGCTCTGGTGCTCGCTTCAGCAGCACATATACTAAAACTGAACCCCACCTCTGCTACCGATTAGCTCAGTGACTGGTGCACTGACTGGCTGTTAACCTTGTCACTTAACATTTCGAATATTCACTTTGCTCATTCGTCAAACCAGACTACTAATATACGTTCCAGAGGGCTGTGGGGAGAATAGGATGAGGAGCCTTGCAAAATAATTGGTCCGCAGCAAGCATTCGGCAGGGGCTGCCTAAAAAAAAACCATATGGGCAAATAATTTGGAGAATCTTTTTTATGATATCCATTATCAAAATTTGACAACTGAATTCTAGTATTCTTAGCCAAATTTTCAAACTCTTGAAGTGCCCATTATGTAAATCTAAAGAAACTCTACAAAATCTGAATAGGGTCGAAGGGTGCAGAGCACATGGACAGGGGACAAAAGGGCAGAAAGACAGGCGTGAGGGGAAGAGTTACTTTTTTACTCTTTACATGCTTTTCCACACTTGGGATTTTTTTCAACTTTACTGAGATATAATTTACATACAATAAAATTCACCTGTTTTTAAGTACACAGGTTAATAAACTGAAGCCATGTATACAGTAATGTAACTGTATAACCACTCGATCAAGATATACAACAGTTCTAGCACCCTAAAAATTCCCTTTTCTCCTTCAGTCAATACCCTCCACCATCAGGGCTCCAGTCAACCACTCATCTGCTCTCTGTCATAACTGTTTCATGCTTTCTAGAATGTCATATAAATAAAATGTGGAGCATTTGACCTTCATGCTTAGTATATTTTAAAAATTTACCCACACTACTGCAGGTGCTGCTATTTCATTCCTTTTTAATGCTGAGTAATAATTCATAGTATGGATGGAGGACAAATGGTTTATCCATTCACCAAGCAATGAACATTGGGCTGATTCCAATCTGGGGCTACTAGAAATAATGCTGTTCCCGATATGTGTATACAAGTCTTTGTATTATATCCTTTAAATTTTGTTCCAAATATATGTACTCCCATTTTTTAAATTAGGGTGTGCAAAGACACCTCTCTGAATAACTAGAACCTGGAATAAATGAATATAATTACAATCTGACCAAGATTTATATAACTGCTCTTAGCATGCAATACTCAGTGTCTTTTTATGTACTATGTATGTAAATACTCAAGTACTACTTGGCTTCCTCTAAGCGGTGTATCTGGTTGATTTCCTCAATAGACAAAATTCATCAAATCACTATGATAGGACTTCCCTGGTCATTCCAGTGGTTAAGAATCCACCTGCAATGGCAGGGGACACAGCTTCTATCCCTAATCTAGGACGATTTCACATGCCACAGGGCAACTAAGGCCATGCCCCACAGCTATTGAGTCCACATGCTGCATCTGTGCTTATAGCCTGTGCTCCACAAGAGTGGCCGTCACAAGAAGCCTGTGCACCACAACTAGAGAATACCCCCACCGGCTGTAACTAGGAAAAGCCCGCCTGCAGCAACAAAGACCCAGCACACCCAAACACATACATAAATTATTTTTAAACATTTTTAAATCATTATGATGATAACAAATGCTTCCCTGTGGCCTTAAAGACATTTGATTTTCTCTTAAGAGAAAAAAAACAACACATGTGCTTAGTTGCTCAGTTGTGTCCAACTTTTTGTGACCCCATGGACTGTAGCCCACCAGACACCTCTGTCCATGGATATTCTCCAGGAAAGAATCCTAGAGTGGGTTACATCTTCTTCTTCAACAACAACACATTCATTTCAGTTCAGTGCAGTCACTCAGGCATGTCCGACTCTTTGTGACCCCATGAATCGCAGCACACTAGGCCTCCCTGTCCATCACCAACTCCCAGAGTTTACCCAAATTCACGGCCATTGAGTTGGTGATGCCATCCAGCCATCTCATCCTCTGTCATCCTCTATCATCCGCTTCTCCTCCTGCCCCCAATCCCTCCCAGCATCAGAGTCTTTTCCAATGAGTCAGCTCCGCATGAGGTGGCCAAAGTATTGGAGTTTCAGCTTTAGCATCAGTCCTTCCAATGAACACCCAAGATTAATCTCCTTTAGAATGGACTGGTTGGATCTCCTTGCAGTCCAAGGGACTCTCAAGAGTCTTCTCCAACACCACAGTTCAAAAGCATCAATTCTTTGGCACTCAGCCTTCTTCACAGTCCAACTCTCACATCCATACATGACTGGTGGAAAAACCATAGCCTTGACTAGACGAACTTTTGTTGGCAAAGTAACATCAATGCTTTTCAATATGCATGATATCTAGGTTGGTCATAACTTTCCTTTCAAGGAGTAAGCGTCTTTTAATTTCATGCCTGCAATCACTATCTGCAGTGATTTTGGAGCCCCAAAAATAAAGTCTGACACTGTTTCACCATCTATTTCCCATGAAGTGATGGGACCGGATGCCATGATCTTCATTTTCTGAATGTTGAGCTTTAAGCCAACTTTTTCACTACCAACCAGTCCATTCTGAAGGAGATCAACCCTGGGATTTCTTTGGAAGGAATGATGCTAAAGCTGAAACTCCAGTACTCTGGCCACCTCATGTGAAGAGTTGACTCATTGGAAAAGACTCTGATGCTGGGAGGGATTGGGGGCAGGAGGAGAAGGGGACGACCAAGGATGAGATGCCTGTATGGCATCACGGACTCGATGGATGTGAGTCTGAGTGAACTCCGAGAGATGGTGATGAACAGGGAGGCCTGGAGTGCTGCGATTCATGGATTGAAAAGAGTAGAACACTACTGAGTGACTGAACTTGAACTTGCCTAGATGGACCTTTGTCAGTGAAGTGTACGGCCTAAAATTAAGCCCTAGTATTATGTATGCCTTGACATCTGGAGAAAACTGGGAAAGCTTCTCATGGCCCAATTCCTAAGTCTCCTTCCAGAAGTGCTCCTGTGGGTAGGGTCTCCTTGCCAGATAACCCTCTGCAACCCCAGCCAGCTGATATACTGGTTTTTGTCCTGTGACACCTGGAGCACAGATACCTCTACAGACCTTGAGGAGAATACATGGGTGGTGGTATAAATTGTTTGTGATAAGTTGTTATGGCAGCGATAGAAACCTGATGCAGGTGTTAATGGCTGAGTGTGTTTTTCTCTATTTTATCTTATTTGAAAAATCCAGGGAGAGTCTAACCTTTTTGTTAACATGATTTGCAAGAAACAACCCACCCACCTAATATTTCCATTTTGTAGGAAGCAGCCCTGGCTTTATCTAGGGGAGAAGGTCTGCTCTGTGTCTAACACACAGCTGAGCATTTGGATTGAGTTTTACTCTGTTTCAGTGAATCAGTGTTTCCCTGAGAACCATTTATTTTTTAACATCAAAGCCACATCTTTAGTCATTGTGGACTCCAAAAGCAATTCACTGATTATGACCTCTTCTTCAAATACCTTATGTTAAAAGTAAGTTTTTCTAGACTTTCAAAAATTAAGACACGATAAGAGTGGGTTGATGAACATTGTGTTATAAGCTGCTACCCATTTATATTGATGTGTCTGTGTGTTAGTCGCTCACTTGTGTCGGACTCTTCACCTGTGACACCTGGAACACAGATACCTCTACAGACCTTGAGGAGAATACATGGGTGGTGGTATAAATTGTTTGTGATAAGTTGTTATGGCAGCGATAGAAACCTGATGCAGGTGTTAATGGCTGAGTGTGTTTTTCTCTATTTTATCTTATTTGAAAAATCCAGGGAGAGTCTAACCTTTTTGTTAACATGATTTGCAAGAAACAACCCACCCACCTAATATTTCCATTTTGTAGGAAGCAGCCCTGGCTTTATCTAGGGGAGAAGGTCTGCTCTGTGTCTAACACACAGCTGAGCATTTGGATTGAGTTTTACTCTGTTTCAGTGAATCAGTGTTTCCCTGAGAACCATTTATTTTTTAACATCAAAGCCACATCTTTAGTCATTGTGGACTCCAAAAGCAATTCACTGATTATGACCTCTTCTTCAAATACCTTATGTTAAAAGTAAGTTTTTCTAGACTTTCAAAAATTAAGACACGATAAGAGTGGGTTGATGAACATTGTGTTATAAGCTGCTACCCATTTATATTGATGTGTCTGTGTGTTAGTCGCTCACTCGTGTCGGACTCTTCGCAACCTCATGGACTGTAGCCCACCAGGCTCTTCTGTCCATGGGATTCTCCAGGCAAGAATACTGGAGTGGGTTGCCATTTCCTTCTCCATGGGATCTTCCTGACCCAGGGACTGAACCCAGGTTTCCTTCACTGCAGGCAAATGCCTTACCATCTGAGCCACCAGGGAAGCATATATATTTGTCAAATATATAAGATGAGGCAGAAGGCTTCGTTTTCTTTCAGTGATTTTATTTCACAAAGGTGATAGGTAATCAAATATGTTTATATTGGTTACCTTTTGAAAAAGTAGGAAAATTTGAAACAGCTCTGTGAGTGGCAAATAGTGAGGATTATGTATACAAGAATAGAGTTAAGTATTGTGATAAAATCTGTAATAAAATGATTATGGTACTCATTTAGGATGAGTGATTTTTATTATATGTAAATAGGAATAAAAGGTTAAGAGGATTACATAAGATATTATAATAACTATTTATAATTACTGGTTTTGTTACACAGCAGAGTGAGCATTTCTGCCCTTGGTGAAGCGGCAGGAAAAGGGATGCTGGGCCAAAAGGTTCTCTGAGGCTCCTTTTGTGGTTTGTTATTCCTGACCCAGGGTGATTAAGAGAGAGTGAATGTTTTCATTGTGAATGTTTTCACGGGACAGACACAAGAGTGCTAGGAATAAAGTGGCTCAGGTTGGACTCGCTCCTGCCTCCATGCTATGAGAGTTTCCCCGTCTTCATCCAGTAACGTGATAAAATGGAAACTGTGGAAACTGGTTAGCTTGGCCCTTGGAACCGCCAACATTTGGCAAGAAGAGTGGGGTAAAGGTTCCACTTTGCTCGCTCCCCTGACTTAACAGGCACTGGAATCCCTTTGACCATGTGCTCTTGTGGGAACTCGATGCTTCCGCCCGCTTTGTACTTGGTTTGCTCCTCCTCTGCTCTTCTTCCAGACGAGGCAGGTTTGTTTCTTTTTCTTTCAGTGATTTTATTTCACAAAGGTGAGATTTAAAGGAAGGCCTCTCGACAGGGCCCCCAATTCTCCCATTACTGTCTAAAATTCTGTCCTCTGAAGATTAAATTGAATTAATAAGCAATATCTTAAGACTGGCTAATGATACTGCTTAAGAATGACCATCACACTTTAATGCTAATCATCGCTAGCATGTGTTGTGTACTCAGTGTGAGCCAGGGGCTCTTATAAAGCCTCTGCAGGGCGTAATTGCCTTAATCCTCCCAGCGAGCCTGTGCAGAAGGTACAGAGAGAGACGCCCAGTGCTTGCGTGTGTGCTGAGTCTTCAGTCCTGTCCGGCTGTCTGCAACTCTGTGGACTGTAGCCCACTAGGCTCCTCTGCCCATGGGATTCTCCAGGCAAGAAGACTGAAGTGCGTTGCCAATTCTCTCCTCCAGGGGACCTTCCCTACCCAGGGATCAGACCCATGTCTCCTGAATTGGCAGGCAGGTTCTTTACCACTGGGCTTCCCTGATAGCTCAGGTGGTAAAGAATCATTTGCAGTGCAGGAGATCCCAGATCGATTCCTGGGTTGGGAAGATCCTCTGGAGAAAGGATAGGCTGCCCACTCCAGTACTCAGGCTTCCCTGTGGCTCAGCTGGTAAAGAATCCACCTACAATGTGGGAGACCTGGGTTTGATCCCTGAATTGGGAAGATTTCCTGGAGAAAGGAAAGGCTACTTACTCTAGTGTTGTGGCCTGGAGAATTCCATGGACTGTGTAGTCCGTGGGGTCACAAAGTGTCGAACATGACTGAGCGACTCTCACAGTTCTTTACCACTGGTGCCACCTGGGAAGCCTCAAGATGTCCAGAACTGGTTCCAAATTATATAGTGATGAATGAGGAGAGAGAGGATGGAATCCAGATAGGTCTGCTCTGGGACTTGAACCCTCACCCACTGAACTGGGCCTCCTCTCCTGGATATGATTTGATGAGATTGCTTTCTTCCTTACACCTGGCAGAGATGCTTGTCAGGGATGGGACTGGAAATGAACAGAGAAAATTTTAGGGAGAGACATGTCTGTAGGGGAGGTGCTGTGGGGATGCTGGAAAGAGATTTGGGTAGCATTTTCTGTTGCCAAAGACTGTAAGAAACTCACTCATTACATCTTGATGTTGCTGATCTTATAACCAACATGAGAATTCAACTAAGAACCCAGCATGTACTGTTTCTCTTCTCTCCCAACACTGACGTCATTTCTCTTTTAAAGTTCTAGCAGCAGAAAATTCTTGTGTATGTTTGTGTGTATATATCATAAATCAAATGTTTTACTTATTATTTAAATGTAATTAACAAAACAACACTTTGCAAATATTCTTGAAGAGAAGGCCAATGAAATGCAACTAATTTCTGCAATTACTCTTTTCTTCCTCACACCAGTATTGGCTGGATCCTGCGAAAACCCTGTCTGAACACAAAGAACTGATCAACAGTAGGTATTTGATTTTAATTTTGTTGAAATTTGAAAATGATGTAATGTCCATGATTAGATGAGTGCTTTAAGACCACAGGTGTGAATATTAGCCTTTGAGTGCCAGAATATGGAAATGGGTGTTTATACATTGCTCAGTCTCTCGAGACTCTGATTAGATTGTGTGGATAGGGACTCTGAGGAGATGTGAGTATTGAATTTTGCTTTTGGGGGCACCTGGCCTGGACTTCTGTCTGTGATTTTTCCATTGCTTTTGAAGTTTCACCTTCAGACAGAAAAAGCAGAGAGGCACTGATTTGAAAAGCAAGTGGGCATTGGATATATTAAAATGCTTGAGTTTCTTGGGTTAAAGAGTGGTATTGCCCTTCACATTATTTACTCAGTCAGTAGTTAAGGAGTGCCCTCATAACCTGAAAGATTGCTATGAATTCAGAAAGGATCCATCTATTTTGGTTTTGACTTTATCAGTATGACTCTAATTGACTCAGAAGTCTAATTAATGTTATATTCATTAACATTAATTTTCATAACTCAAATTTTTATTTATAAATGTACACATGCCACACACTTGCAGCCCTTAAGTATGTAGAAGAGTAGTTATTTTTAAATCATCTTTATTATTAAAATTATTAGTAAAATGTATAACATAAGATGTCCCATGTTAACCATTTTGGAGTGTACAGTTCAGCAACTTTAATACACTCATATTGGTTTGTAGCCATCACCAGTAACCATCTCTGAAACGTTTTTGTCATCCCAAACTGAAACCGTATCATTAAACTATTTTGCTGAATTATTGCTGACAAGACCTAGAGGATTCTTCTGGCCTTTCTTAGCCCATTGTGAGTCTACTTTTCCTGTGTATTGATCCACTTTTTGGGGTAAAATGGGTCACATGGTGCTCTATGGACCCCACGGGCAGGAACAGAGCTGTGCCTCAGGAAGGAATTGGGAGCTAAGAGCTGCAGAATGGTCAGGAACTCAGCACGTACCATTTCTCTGAATATCAGCATCATTTTTGTTTCTCTCTGTGGTCTGGCTCTTCTTGCCCCTCCATGTCTGTGGTGGAAACCTCCACAGTTTCCAAGTTATAGCTGTAGCCACAAGCAGAGGCGAACTGGCTGTCTCTGAATTGCAACTCCAAACTCTTGGGAGGGTGTTTGGCCAGTTTGCATAATGGCACCCCACTCCAGTCCTCTTGCCTGGAGAATCCCGTGGACGGAGGAGCCTGGTGGGCTACAGTCCATGGTGTTGCAAAGAGTCGGACACGACTGAGCGAGTTCACTTTCACTTTCAGTCCACTCAGCTGTGTCTAGGCTTTTCCAAGGTCAGTGCAAACACAGTTGGTAGGGGGCCAGCATTCTGGATGAGAATGGGCAACAGGTTTCAGAGATGGGGCTGGTGGCCTATGAGGTGAAAAAGCACCCTCAAAATACATACCTTAGACATCAAGTTCTGCCTCTTCAGCCTATGCAAGAGTAAGTCCTAATCCGAAAGGGTTTGTGACCTGCCATGGATGAGAAGCTGCTCGGTATTGGAGGGATGACCAAAGCCCTGACCTTCTGACTTTTCATTCCACCTGCTTCCTGAGTGAGCAAACTGCCCACTGAAAGCTGAGAGGAAGCACAAGGTTCATGTGATTAGATGTGAATGCAGATAACTTCCATGAGGTATCCTGATATGAATGATAGATGCTCCAGTTTAACAACTCTCATCCTCAGGATCTAGAAATCTGTACTTTTCCAAAAGATTCAGGTAGAATAATAAATACAATAAATTCTTGTCCATTTCAACCACTTACTTAAAAAATACTAGTTCAAGAATTAGAAAAATTTTAGTATTTTAAAGCAGATTTCGATGCAAATGTGGAGAAAAATGTAAATTATTTTATTTAAAGTATATTATTCAAGTGTTCCTTTAAGAGCAGTTGAAGTATCTATTTCTTTACATCGTATGAAATATTATGTTTAATATCTATAATCTATAATGCAGTTACAGTTTTTAACTGCATTTCTTAATGCAGTTATAATTTTTTCATCCTAAATAAATGTCATCCTGTCAAAAATTTGATGTATAGAAACAATAAAACACTGATATTACAATTGAATGGAGAAGGAAATGGCAACCCACTCTAGTATTCTTGCCTGGGGAGTCCCATGGACAGAGGAGCCTTGTGGGCCGCTGTCCATAGGGTCGCATAGAGTTGGACACGTCTGAAGCAACTTAGCATGCATGCATGCATTGGAGGAGGAAATGGCAACCCACTCTAGTATTCTTTCCTGGGGAGTCCCATGGACAGAGGAGCCTGGTGGGCTGCTATCCATAGGGTCGCACAGAGTTGGACATGACTGAAGCGACTTAGCAGCAGCATAACAACTGAATAATGCATAATTTTTTATTTTATAAGATAGTTTGATAATTAATGAAGGAGAATGCTTCTCACATCTCCAGCAGATAAGTCAGAAGGAATATCTGTAAAAATGACAGAATATTTGGTAGTCACTGGAATTCTCATTGGTAAATTTTGATTTAGATATCCTGAACTAAAGGGAGGCTATTATCATTAAAGGCCTTGAAATGAGTCTTCACAAAAGGTGTATTAGAGGACTCCCAGTTTCTGGCTTCTATTTTGCTAGAGTAAAACATTATTAACTTACTTTACATAATGATTTCTTAAAGATAGACCTGGAAAGACATAGATCAAGATGATAATCTAGGGATTTGCCTCACTGGCACCTGTTTTTATAGTCAACTTCAGATTAAGAAGCTGAAAAATACCTGGGCAGACATATCCTTGCTCCACAATTTCCATTTCTTTAGCCTTCAGTTGATGTACAAAACAGTGATGTGTGTATGAAGTATTTAACCTTACTCTGAAGTTGTATGATTTTTTTCCCTGAGAGCCTGTATGCAGTAGTTGGCAGCAAGCACTAAACTCTAGGTGTTAGCAAATGTGGTTCTCACTTTTGGGATCTTGGGTGAGTTGCTTTACCTCCTTGGAGCTTTTCCTGCCTTACATATGTTACCAGATGCTTTCTGGGAATCAAACGTTAAGGAAGCATTTCTGAACATTATCAGTTCAGTTCAGTTCAGTCAGTTCAGTTCAGTTCAGTTGTGTCGGACTCTTTGCAACCCCATGAATCGCAGCACGCCAGGCCTCCTTGTCCATCACCAACTCCCTGAGTTTACTCAGATTCATGTCCATCGAGTCTGTGATGCCATCCAGCCATCTCATCCTCTGTTGTCCCCTTCTCCTCCTGCCCCCAATCCCTCCTAGCATCAAAGTCTTTTCCAGTGAATCATCTGTTCACATGAGGTGGCCAAAGTATTGGAATTTCAGCTTTGGCATCATTCCTTCCAAAGAAATCCCAGAGTTGATCTTCTTCAGAATGGACTGGTTGGATCTCCTTGCAGTCCAAGGGACTCTCAAGAGTCTTCTCCAACACCACAGTTCAAAGGCATCAATTCTTCGGTGCTCAGCCTTCTTCACAGTCCAACTCTCACATCCGTACATGACTACTGGAAAAACCATAGCCTTGACTAGATGGGCCTTAGTCAGCAAAGTAATGTCTCTGCTTTTGAATATGCTATCTAAGTTGGTCATAACTTTTCTTCCAAGGAGTCTTTTAATTTCATGGCTGCAGTCACCGTCTGCAGTGATTTTGGAGCCCCCCCAAATAAAGTCTGACACTGTTTCCACTGTTTCCCCATCTATTTCCCAATGAACATTATCAGATACAATCAAATAGTAACCTGTGTATTTGGACATAAGACATTTTATATGTAAGTGGGTAAAAGAGGGCTGATTTTGGCCAAAAGTCCTTTGAGAAAATTAGTCTACACTGAATGTTTTTAACTATATGTTTTTCAAACTTCTGCTTAACTGTTTATCACCAAACACATTTGAACTGGCTAGGCTTGGTCAGTAGGGTGGAATCTGTCTTGTTCTGGGGAATAAAAGCAGCTCTGGAGTCTGGACAAGGCCTTCTTCCCTTTGAACACCATGTCAGCAGCATCTGTGCTCCTCACCTCCCCCGATATGTGAACCTTGTGGCCCTGCAGGCACAGGCAGACCCACCTGCTCAGTAACACAGAGCTGAATTGACACAGACAGATTAGCGGAGGAGGGACTTCCTGGCTCTTTTGAATATGTAATAATCGGTGCCTCCTTGACATCTGTGTTCAGAGGTGAAGTTATATTTATCAGAAATAAAAACACAGTGATTAAGTAAACATAGAAATTGAACATATGGAATCAACTCTAGGTATAAATTATAACTAAGTTTCTTTAAAAATTTAGTGTCTCAAGAAGCTCCAGCATAAGGAGGGCCTTATACAGGAAGGTGTAGGCTAGGGGAGAGAGGTAGGACCCTAGTGTTGGTGTTCTTTTGTGTGCCATAATAATAATAAAAAATAATAACATCACTTATAAATGTATTATGACTTTGTTACCTGTTGTTCTATGTAACTTCCTCTACCTTTTAATTTGTGACTTTTTTACTTAGTTAAAAATGAAAATAGACTGTATGTCTGTTATACAGTATCAGAGACTGCTCAGTTAAACAGTTGCATTAAAAAAAAAAAACAGTTGCATAGTACCATGTATATGTCCTGTGGTTGACTTAAATAGTCTACCTGCTGCTGAGCATTTAAATTGTTTCTAGCTTTTTGCTGATTTTAGTGAGTACCTTTGGCCGTAGTTAGTGGTAGGAGTGCAGTGAATGGGGATGCCTACATCTCTTGGAGATCCTGATTTCATTTCCTTTGGATAAACACCTAGCGGTGGGATTGTTGGCTTATACGGTAGCTCTGCTTTTAACTTTCTGGGGAACTTCCATACTGTTTTCCCTAATGGTTCCATTAACTTATGTCCCTGCCAACAATGTACAGAGTTCTTCTTTCTTTACATCGTCGCCAGCTCTTTTGTCTTTTTGAAAATAGCCATTCTTATAGGTGTCCATTCTTATAGGTGTGAAGTAATGTCCTAATGTGGTTTTGATTTGCATTTTCCTGATGATTAGCAACGTGGAATATCTTTTCATGTATTGAATATCTTTGGGCATTTGAACGTCCTCTTTGGAAAAATATTTATTTAGTTTCCATATTTTAATTGGGTTATTTGTCTTTTGCTATTCAGTTATGTGACTTTCTCATATATTTTGTATTAACCCCTTATCCAGTATATGGTTTACAAATATTTTTGATGTGTGTAATTTTTAATAGTTGTGTTATACTACCCTACTACTTTGGCAAATTTATAATGTGAAATTTAATTTTTATTTCTTATTTTAGCTGGACCTCCATATACTTTGTATTTTGGTATTAAATTCTATGCCGAAGATCCATGTAAACTTAAAGAAGAAATAACCAGGTACAGTACTGACTTTGCTTTTGATCAGTACATGTATGGCATATACAAAAGGCTTTATTTAAAACAAATTGGAGTCAAGTGTTGGGACGGTGTCTGCATGTGTTTTGTAAGCATTTCCCGTGAGAGTTAAATTTAAACTCGCATTGGATGAGGCAGTTCAGCGTCTGATGATAGATGTGCCTGCACAATGACACGGACCTGAGTGCCGTGATAATAGATTCGGCTCTGCTGTGATGGGATATTTCTGTATCGTTACTGTGAAGGATACAGTCAGCCTTTGTAGTCATGTAAAAGTAGCCATATGAATATGTAAATGGAAGATATAAATGTATTTTAAAGTTTACTGAAGTGTAGTTGAATAACAGTGTTGTGTTTTTTTCTGCTGTTCAGCAAAGTTGATGCAGTTATTGTTGTTGCTCACTCAGTCGTGTTTGACGCTTTTTGGCCTCATGGGCTGTAGCCCACCAGGCTCCTCTGTCTGTGGGATTTCCCAGGCAAGAATACTGGAGGGGACGTGGTGCCATTTTTTCCTCCAGGGGATCTTCCCAACCCAGGGATTAAATCCACATCTCTTAAGTCTCCTGCATTGGCAAGCTGGTTATTTACCAGCTGTATATCCTAGCGTCACCTGGGAAACCATGATTCAATTATACATACATGTTTATATTCTTTTTCATATTCTTTTCCACATGGTTTACTACAGGCTGTTGACTATAGCTCCCTGTGCTATACCTGTGTGCTAAACAATGAGTAGGGCCTTACTATTTATCCATACTATAATATACATAATAGTTTGCGTCTGACAATCCCAAAACCCCTCTCTGCCCTTCTTCCCCCTTGGCAACCACAAGCTTGTTTTCTGTGTCTCTTTCTGTTTTGTTTTAAATTCACTTATGTAGGGACGATATTTTGATGCTGAGCTTGCATATGTAAATATAAATTTGAAGAGCTATATACTTCTTTAATTGTTGTAGCTTAAATATTATCTGTTCAAAGATTTCATTCATCTCTATGGAAAATGAAAAGGTAATTGCTTTTAGTATTAAAGGAGAGAGAAAACCCAGTATTTTATAATGTATTACTTCACCTTTGTCATTGACTATCTTATTTCAGTTAAGGCAAACTTTCTGATTGGTATCGATTATATTGTTAAAACAGCCCATGCCAACATTTGAAAGTGGCTTATAAAGAGCAGACAGTAGCATCCTGTTTTCACTTATTCCACTAGTGACCTGCCTACGTGCATTCGTGTGTGCTCAGTCGTTTCAGTTGAGTCTGACTCTTTCTGACCTCGCAGACTGTAGCCCGCCAGATTTCTCTGTCCATGGGATTTTCCAGGCAAGAATTCTAGAGTGGGTTGCTGTGCTCTCCTCCAGGGGATCTTCTTGACACAGGACTCAAACTCACATCTCCTGCATTGTAGGCGAATTCTTGACCCACTGAGCCACGTGGGAAGCCTGACCTGCCTACATGTAATAGCAAACACAGGAGCGTTTCCCTAACTTATCTTTAAATGGTCAGTTTTCCTAACGAACCCATCCGTGGCTTGAGGAGAACCCAACGCGCCGTTCAAAGAACTAGAAATCATACCTTTGGTTATGAAGACAGTCTGTGGCTCAGTTTCTGTTCCACCCTTTGACCTTCTTCCTTAGAAGTCACATTCCTTTGACTTCCTTTTGTCTTGATTTGTCTCACTCTCACAGAAGAGAGAGAAGGTCAGCTGTGGGGCCTCTGCTGTTCTGCTCTGAAATACTGCAATTAGGCCTCCTTTCTAGAGCTGTGCTGACGTCTGCTTTCCAGTCTTCCATCGCTGCGTTGCTAGTGAGCGCTTGGAAAGGCACGACTGCGTCTAGGCTTTCTCTGAGCGAGCCTCTACGGGACAGGGGACACTGTGCTGGGGAAAGGGTCCGCTGAGGGGCCTATTTACACTAGAGCTTCATGACCAGTCTTTGCAGTCAAGTGTGATTTCTAGTTGAGGTTTCTGGGGGACCTGAGTCCAAGTGATATAGAAGCAGACTTGTATCTCTAAGTGATCAGGGATTACAGGGCACAACATTTTATGAAAATACAAAGGAAGTTCTTCATTTTGATGTTATCAGTAACTTCTCTGTGACTCCGTTTCCTCACTTATAATATTGGAACTGTACCTGCCTCATGCTTTCCTGGTGTCTCAGAGGTAAAGAATCCACCTGCCAATGCAGCGGACTTGTGTTCAGTCCCCGGGTGGGGAAGATCCCCTGGAGGAGGAAATGGCAACCCACTCCAATATTCTTGTCTGGCAAATCCCATGAACAGAGGAGCCTGGCGGGCTAAGGTCCATGGGGTCACAAGACTCCGCCATACGTAGCTTTTCAGCCACAACTCCACCACCTGTCTTGTAAGGTTTTTATAAGCATTATATGGAATAATGTGTGTGAGGCTCTTTTAAGCTGGTTGTGTTGGCTCACAGTTCAGTGGGTAATAAATGCTAGCACTACTATTTTCTTCTCTCTTTTCTCTGACGGTTCAGTTAGTTACATCTTAAGCAAGGGTTAGAGTCCAAAAGAACGCTTGATTTAGTTTTAAGGGAGAAAAAGAGTAGTGTTTTCTAATGATGCATTCAATTCAGTTCAGTTCAGTTCAGTTGCTCAGTCGTGTCTGACTCTTGTGACTCCATGAAATCTCAGCACGCCAGGCCTCCCTGTCTATCACCAACTCCCGGAGTTCACTCAGACACACGTCCATCGAGTCAGGGATGCCATCCAGCCATCTCATCCTCTGTCGTTCCCTTTTTCTCCTGCCCCCAGTCCCTCCCTTTTCCAGTGAGTCAACTCTTCGCATGAGGTGGCCAAAGTACTGGAGTTTCAGCTTTAGCATCATTCCTTCCAAAGAACACCCAGAGCTGTTCACCAGATACTGATGATGCATAGAGGTTTCCTTGCAGAATCTTCTAATGGCTCATTAGCAGAATACATGGATTTCTTTGTAATGTACAACCCCACAATATATTGAATGAAACCTTTTTCCTTTCAAGTTTTAGACCAGATCGTGTAATAACCAGTTGATATAGTTAGCTTACAGTTAGTGGCCATGATCTATGATAATTTGGTTTTATTGTGCAAAAACATACAGTCAAATTTAGGTAAGTTAAATATGCATTTAATGTGCTACTGTTATATACTCTTGTTGTTTAGTTACTAAGTCATGTCTGACTATTTGTGACCCTATGGACTGTGGCCCACCAGGCTTCTCTGTCCATGGGATTCTGCAGGCAAAAATACTGGAATAGGTTGCCATTTCCTTCTCCAATATACTCCCTCTTAGTGTATCCTAAAGATAAAATCACTGATTTGCACGAATATGCTAACTTAAATGGTTAGGCATAATAGACCTTAAAAAGGGAGTCAGTTACACAAGGTAATTTTTGCAAAAGCAAAAAGGAAAACAAAAGACAAAATCCTCCAAAATAAAAGCATACTTCTGTTTGCATTTTCACCTTGAATTTTTGTCTTGCTTCAGTTCTTTGGAAAATTGTTTCAACCTACTGTGTATTGGCTCTTAGGTTGTTAAATTTTTATTTCTTCACTTTCTCTCTTCTATTTCTTTTTTTAAAAATTAAATTAAAGTTTTAAAACTGGAAGTGTAGTTGATTTACAGTGTTTCAGGTGAATGGCAAAGTGGTTCATTTATACATACATACATACAAATGTGTATATATATATATTCTTTTTCAGACTCTTTTCTGTTATAGATTATTACAAGATACTGAATATTTCCCTATGCTATACAGTAGGTCTTTGTTGTTTATCTATCTTGTATATATACTTTGCAATTTGTATATGAAAAATAGCCATAGTAAACATACTTTTACTTATTCTTTGTGTATATAGATCTTTTGAAAATCACACAATTTCATACATATTGTTATAGACCTCTTTCACCATCTAACCCATTTGTTATACTCCTCCCCTTGTGGATGGCTATCCAGGTTGTTTCATTTTAAAATTATAGATAATGCTGCATTAAGTACATAAATGATCATATTAGATGAAGTATTCCAGAAGGACATTGTATTTAGAGGGAAATTTTTTTTTAGGTGTGAGTAAGATACATTAAAAAATAAGGTTCCAGACTATGAAAAAATATGTTCATAGAATTGCTTCAACTTGGAGTACCTACTGTTTGCTCTAAAATGTTTTCTGATATTAAATGAAGTTGGGGGATTCTGAGATCGTATATCCTACACTCCGTTTTTATAAAAAGTTCCTGAAATGTTAGCCAGCTGCTTCTTAAACATTTTTAAGAGAGGAAACCTTACTGCTTCGCAGAGCAGTAGGAAGCTCAATAAGAAATAAAAGATCTCTGGAAACCCTTTTCATGAAGATGGCGCCGAAGGCGAAGAAGGAAGCCCCTGCCCCTCCTAAAGCTGAAGCCAAAGCAAAGGCTTTGAAGACCAAGAAAGCAGTGTTGAAAGGTGTCCACAGCCACAAGAAAAAGAAGATCCGGACATCACCCACCTTCCGGCGGCCCAAAACACTTCGGCTCAGGAGGCAGCCCAAATATCCTCGAAAGAGCACCCCTAGGAGAAACTTTTCATGAAGATGGCGCCGAAGGCGAAGAAGGAAGCCCCTGCCCCTCCTAAAGCTGAAGCCAAAGCAAAGGCTTTGAAGGCCAAGAAAGCAGTGTTGAAAGGTGTCCACAGCCACAAGAAAAAGAAGATCCGGACGTCACCCACCTTCCGGCGGCCCAAAACACTGCCGCTCAGGAGGCAGCCCAAATATCCTCGAAAGAGCGCCCCTAGGAGAAACAAACTTGACCACTATGCTATCATCAAATTCCCCCTCACCACCGAGTCAGCCATGAAGAAAATAGAAGACAACAACACACTGGTGTTCATTGTGGATGTCAAGGCCAACAAACACCAAATCAAACAGGCTGTGAAGAAGCTCTATGACATTGACGTGGCTAAGGTCAATACTCTGATCAGGCCTGATGGAGAGAAGAAGGCATATGTTCGACTGGCTCCTGACTATGATGCTTTGGATGTTGCCAACAAAATTGGGATCATCTAAACTGAGTCCAGCTGGCTAATTCCAAATATAAAAGTTTTCACTATTAAAAAATAAAATAAAATAAAAGATCTCTGGAACCTCTGTCCTCAGCACTGGGTATTCTTTCTAGGTTTATGCAAATAGATCTAAACTCTTTGTCTTTTCCAGTTCTTTAAATACTTTGTGTCCTCATGGCATCTGTTGAACTTACTTTCAATTCTGATTCAAAATATTATAACAAACTTCCACATATTATGTATCATTGATAGCTCTGTATTTTCTGCAGATTTTATCAGCATAATACACATATTTGTTAAGGCAGACTGTGGGGTCAGGTTGGGTTTTGCAGCCTTACTCTGCCATTCGCTGGTTGTGTTAACTTGAGAAGATTACATAACCTTTTAAAGTCTCAGTTTTCTCAAAATGGCATTATTGTATTTCTCCAAAAAGAAGACAGGAAGAATATATTAGATATTACAAGAAAACTTAGGTGGGTGTGTGTTCACTCACTCAAATGTGTCTCTTTGTGACCCCATGGACTGCAGCCCACCAGGCTTCTCTGTCCATGGGATTTTTCAAGCAAGAATACTAGAGGGAATTGCCATTTCCTATTCCAGGGGTGAAGTATCAATAACCTCAGATATGCAGATGACACCACCCTTATGGCAGAAAGTGAAGAAGAACTAAAGAGTGTCTTGACGAAGGTGAAAGAGGAGAATGAAAGGCTGCCTTAAAACTCAGCAGTCAAATAACTGAAATCATGGCATCCAGTCCCATCACTTCATGGCAAATAGATGGGGAAACAATGGAAATAGTGAGAGGCTTTATTTTCTTGGGTTCAAAAATCACTGCAGATGGTGACTGCAGCCATGAAATTAAAAGACGCTTGCTCCTTGGAAGAAAAGCTGTGAGCAACCTAGTCAGCATGTTAAAAAGCAGAGACATTACTTGGCCAACAAAGGTCCGTCTAGTCAAAGCTATGGTTTTTCCAGTGGTCATGTATGGATGTGAGGGTTGGCCCATAAAGAACGCTGAGCATCAAAGAATTAATGCTTTTGAACTGTGGTGTTGGAGAAGACTCCCAAGAGTCCCTTGGACTGCAAAGAGATCCAACCAGTCCATCCTAAAGGAAATCAGTCCTGAATATTCATTGGAAGGACTGATTCCAAAGCTGAAACTCCAATACTTTGGCCACCTGATGTGAAGAACTGACTCATTGGAAAAGACCCTGATGCTGGGAAAGATTGAAGGCAGGAGGAGAAGGGGACGCAAGAGGGGTGAGATGGTTGGATGGCATCACTGACTCAATGGGCATGAATCTGAGTAATCTCTGGTAGTTGGTGATGGACAGGGAGGCCTGGTGTGCTGCAGTCCATGGGGTCACAAAGAGTTGGATGTAACTGAGTGACTGACCTGAGCTGAACTGATCACCGGGGGATCTTCCTTGACCTAGTGATCGAACACACGTCTTCTGAGTCTCCCGCATTAGTAGGCAGATTCATTTACCACCATGCCACCTGTGTAAAAATGTAAGTGTTCAGTGGATGGTAAGGGTAGATAAAATGAATTAGCTTATGTGTTTAAATTACTGATTAAAAATTAGGAAAGAGGACTTCCCTGATGGTACAGTGAATAAGAATCTGCAGGGGGATCTTCCTTGACCTAGTGATCGAACACACATCTTCTGAGTCTCCCGCATTAGTAGGCAGATTCATTTACCACCATGCCACCTGTGTAAAAATGTAAGTGTTCAGTGGATGGTAAGGGTAGATAAAATGAATTAGCTTATGTGTTTAAATTACTGATTAAAAATTAGGAAAGAGGACTTCCCTGATGGTACAGTGAATAAGAATCTGCCTGCCAGTGCAGGGAACAAAGGCTCCATTCCTGGTCTGGGAAGATCCCATTCGTGGCAGGGCAGCTAAGCTCGTGCACCACAGCTGCGGAGCCGGCATGTAGCTAGGGCTCTCGAGCCGCCACCCCTGAGCTCACTGCCTAGAGCCTGTGCTCAGCAGCAGGAGCAGCCATCGCAATAGAAACCCTCACACTGGAACCAAGAGTAGTTCCTACTTGCTAGAACTAGAGAAAGCCCACAGGCAGCAGTGAAGACCCAGTGCACCCCCCCCCCCCACACACACACAAATGAGGGAGGAAAAGACCATCTTGGAGCCCTGAACACAGGTCTTCCAGGTTAAGTCAATCCATTAATCAGAACATCCTACTACTACCCTCTAGCCTGCACTTCTTGAATTTGTACATAAAGACAGAATTCACTCACTGACTCCCTCTCCCCCATTGAATAATATGTGGAGCATTGTTGTCCAGTGCACTGAGGACCAGTGAAGTTCAATAGTGACCAAGAGAGAGCTGTGGTGTCAGTCCTCTGGAGAGAAAGGACAGAGAATGACTGAGTAGAGGAGTCTGCCTGTTGCTTTGCTGACAAACCTTGTGGCTTACCCCTGTGGCTCAGAGGTAAAGGATCTGCCTTCAGTGCAGGAGACTCAGGAGATGTGGGTTCGATCCCTGGTTGGGGAAGATCCCCTGGAGAAGAAAATGTCAACCCAGTCTGGTATTCTTAACTGGAAAATTCCATTGACAGACTAGCTTGGTGGATTACAGGGTCACAAAGAGTCAGGACACGACTGAGACACTGATCTTGTTGCCATTGAAATTTTAACTGTTCCTGAAAAAGAGAATCATGTTAGCTCCAAATAACTTGTTCATGATGAATAACTTCTAAAAAATAAGCATTTGTTTTTTTAATATTTTATTGTACTTTAGAGTATTTACAGTATTTTATTGTATTGTTAGAGATTGACATTCGGAGAAGGCAATGGCACCCCACTCCAGTACTCTTGCCTGGAAAATCCCATGAACAGAGGAGCCTGGTAGGTCACAGTCCATGGGGTTGCAAAGAATGGGACACGACTGAGCGACTTCACTTTCACTTTTCACTTTCATGCATTAGAGAAGAAAATGGCAACCCACTCCAGTGTTCTTGCCTGGAGAAACCCAGGGTCTGGGTTTCCTGCTGGGCTGACGTCTGTGGGGTCGCATAGAGTCAGACATGACTGAAGCAACTTAGCAGCAGAACTTAGCAGCAGCAGCAGCAGAGATTGACATTAAGCTTGTCAGTTTATTATTATTATTATGTCTGGTAATCCATATTCTTCTCTTTGTGAAGGCTAGTGTGTTTTAGCTTCTTTATGGGTTGAGTTACCTTCAGTTAAACATTCACTTCTGGGGTCCCTGTCTCCTTCTAAGTGAAGATAATGATCCTCAACACATTAGATTTGAGGTTCGGATCACATTCCAGTATGGATGCAGAAGAAATTTGTGACCTTTAAAACAGTGTCAGACTTTATTTTGGGGGCTCCAAAATCACTGCAGATGGTGATTGCAGCCATGAAATTAAAAGATGCTTACTCCTTGAAAAAAAAGTTATGACCAACCTAGATAGTATATTCAAAAGCAGAGACATTACTTTGCCGACTAAGGTCCGTCTAGTCAAGGCTATGGTTTTCCTGTAGTCACGTATGGATGTGAGAGTTAGACTGTGAAGAAGGCTGAGCACCGAAGAATTGATGCTTTTGAACTGTGGTGTTGTAAAAGTCTCTTGAGAGTCCCCTGGACTCCAAGGAGATCCAACCAGTCCATTCTGAAGATAAGCCCTGGGATTTCTTTGGAAGGAATGATGCTAAAGCTGAAACTTCAGTACTTTGGCCACCTCATGCGAAGAGTTGACTCATTGGAAAAGCCTCTGATGCTGGGAGGGATTGGGGGCAGGAGGAGAAGGGGATGATAGAAGATGATATGGCTGGATGGCATCACTGACTTGATGGACGTGAAAGCTGAGTGAACTCCTAGAGTTGGTGATGGACAGGGAGGTCTGGCGTGCTGCGATTCATGGGGTCACAAGAAGTCAGACACGATTGAGCGACTGAACTGAACTAAAATATAAGGCGATATTACAACTCTTTGCTCTTGTATTTTTATCATCAGTTTTAAGCTGCAAAAATGTTATTCCCAGTCTTTGCCATATTCTCTTGATAGTCAGTGGGCATGTCTCCTGATTTTCTTTTTCTTAAGCCACGCATGCTGTTTCCCCCTCCCCCATCATGTTTACTATTATGTTGTTTTTTGAACATTCCCCTCTGTCCAGCACATTGTTTTATACAAATGATTGGGCTTCTCTGTTGGATTCGGAGAACAGTCCTCCTGTGTAGGCAGGCAAACCTCTTCTCTCAGGTTTCTTGGTGTCACGTTCAGCTGGCACAAGAAATCAAGCTTCTACTTGTTCCCACATCTTTCAGTTTACTCAGCAGGGTCTTAAGTCACGGGACGGTCTGCTTCAAGCTGCCCTGGTATTCTTCAAGCTTATTTTTGGTTGTCTTTGGCCCCAGAAATCTCAGAACCTCCTGTTTGGACTCCTGAAAGAATAGTTTCTTTGTGCCTCTTCTTTAAGCAAGTCTCCTTTGCCTGTTCTTCTCATCCCTGACACTTGCTGAATCACTGATGGTCCTTAGCCGCTTGTACATCTGGGGTGTCAAGTCAACCCTTT
>SJYC01106615.1:0-10740 GCA_006408675.1 Madoqua kirkii | reverse complement strand
TAAAAATATTTTGCCACAGGGGGAAAAGAACTTTTGCATTCAGAATATTAATATGACTTTAAATGTCTCAGAAATTAACATTTTATAAAAAGTAATTTCATTAAAAAGTTAATACATATAGAAATTAAATAAATGTATAATACATTAATATAAAGAATGAGGAATTTATAGCAGAAAAGCTACATAATGGTCAGTGAAGAAGCGAGTGAGTGAGTGACTTTTTAGGACCGCATGCACTGTAGCCTACCAGGTTCAAAGTGTCCTATATATACTTTCCCTTAACCTGACAATTTTAATAAGTATTAGATGTTACCAAACTAAGATGAACAGTGAAGGAAGCATTAGATTCCTTATTACATACTCATTATTTATTACATACAATATGCTATTTTACTACTTTTTCTGGAATATTTCTCACAAAATTTTTTTTTTTAATCTGGAATGTCTCCAATAACATTGTAAGCTATTACTGACGTAGGCTAAATGAACACTTTTTTAGAAAAACTGAAACAAATTTCAAGTATCACATAGTACATATGGGTACATTCTCAGCCCAAGAATAAAACCAAAGTCTTGCACTGCAGGTGGATTCTTTACCAGCAGAGTTACAAGGGAAGCCCTATATGGTACAGAGAAATAGCATAATTTTTAGGAAAGCTTTGGTAGAAGTAGAAATAAGCTATAAATAACTCACATAAACAAAGTCCAGAGCTACTTATATCTACTTTATAAATATTAATTGATTACAGCCTTCCAAAGCATAAGTTGTTATTCTAAACAGCTCTAGAAACTCACACCTTTGTATTTTTGCAATATTTTTCATATTTTTTTCAATGATGGAATGGAAAATCCCTAATCCTTAATAGGATTCCTTTTATACAAAATACATTTTGAATGGTCAGCAATCATACTATTTTTATGCTTGAATAACAATTAATACATTAAAATTCATGTGATGTATTTTTAGATTCCCAGAAATGATTCCTCATTATTAGATGTTGATATTTAGTATCCCTCTCCTTTTAATGGTTCAAGTTTTAGTTTCACTTATGATTATCAGCTTTCCTCATATCAGATTGCTTTTTTACTGACAGACTAGATTTCATCACAAAATCATTTCTATATGTGGGTCTTAAGTACCCATATCATTCCATTTTCCCAGCTTATTTTTCCAAAAAGTTAATTATGTGAAATTGACTCAAGCCAAGCAGTAAATTGGTGAACCAGGCCTAAATCTGTGACTCACATTCCTGATCCTTTGTATCTAACCTTTTAAGCAATAATTAAATACTTTCACCCTGTGTGTATGTGTTCCATTTTTTATCAGAACATTCTGCTACTTATCTTCTTTAAATGTTATCTGTTCCCTGTCATTAAATGCTGTGGATAATAAGTTCTATCTGCAAAAGCTATGTTTTACTGTTTTCTAAGAGAATCGCATGTGTGGTTTTTATTTTATTTTCACTGCTATGACCTGGTCTTTTTTTAACCACAGGCACGTGTAGATGGCATGTGTCATTCTGTACCCTTTCTTACCAGATGCACTGCTGTCTTTCTCATTCCTTTCTGTTTTCTAGGATATTTTTACATGTCCTCAAAAATAATGAACAGACTCTATAAATTACTGAAATAAAAATGCATATATTTTTTCATCTTAAAAATCTGAAAGTAGTAAAGAGACACAAAACTGATGTTAACCTATGATGTTAGATAGCTAAGTTATTGTATATCTCATTCTTTATCATTTCACATTTATAAGAGTAAATCATATGACTGCTTCTTTAATTTTCATTCATTGAGTGATACCCAGGTTCAATTCCTGGGTCAGGAAGATTCTCTGGGAAAGGAAATGGCAACCACTCCAGTATTCTTGTCTGGAGAATCCCATGAGCAGAGGAGCCTGGCAGGTTAGAGTCCACAGAGTCTCAAGAGTCAGACACGACTTAGCAACTAAACTACCACCACCTAATTTTCATTTATGAACTTACTAAATTAAAAATATCACAGTGTATAACCACAAGAAAATATTTCACAATCAAGATGAAGGAAAAGTTCAAGGAACTTAGACTAAATTCAGTTTATCCTGCAAACTTTTTGCCTTAATTTATAGGCAAACCTAGAGCAATATGAGTCATGCAAAAGATAGTTTAACTGATCCTGTTTTAAAATATGGCTAGAGAGTATAATATGGATTTGTGTGTAAAGAAATAACAGAAAGTGAGAATAAAGAAGACAGAAGTACTGCCCAAACTGAGAGGGGCTTTAGAAACTGTGCTAAATATTAACACTTAAAATTTAGAGAGAAACGATTAATGATCTGCTAAACATTTTTAAGTAACATTGCAGTATTAGAATATGGCATTTATGATATATGTGATGAATTTGCACATAACTTCCACTATATATTTTCACTAACACTTTATATGTAAATGGAATAAAATCATCTTAATCTTATGACACAACTATTTTTAGCTTTTTGAAGATACATAAGCGATTCATGAGGTCGCAAAGCGTCGACATGACTGAGCAACTGAACTGACCTGAACTGAAGAGTCTTCCCTTTCTTCATATTCTTTCATCCCTTACCAATTAATGAAAAAAAAAAAAAAAGAAATCCTAAGGAATATATTAACAGAAAGTTGGAGCTAACCAACAAGGTCTTATTGTATAGCACAGGGAAGTACATTCAATATCCTATAATAAATCACAATGAAAATAAACATGAGAAAAAATATATATGTATATAATATTGATAATTTGATAAACTTGAAGCTCATCAGGAGTCCACCTGAGAACAGATTAAAGGAGTTCAGGCTCTCTGCCTTATTCATAACTCTGTTCTTGAACCATTGCTATAAAATTCCTCATCAAAACCGCTTGGGTCAGGACACACAGTTTTAAGGGCAAGAACCTGCTGTAATTCCCTTTGCCCGGCAAAGCAATAAAACCATTCTTCCCTACCTCATACAAAATTCTGACTGAATTTTGATCTGTACTGTTGCACAGAGACTGAGATTTCATCATTATTCACTGCCAGCCAGATTCCCAGAACCAAAAGTGGCATAAAATTTTACTGCTTTTTGCTCAACAAAAGAAATGACAACCAAAACTATGGGAAAACTATCTTATAAATGATAGAAGACATATATGAAGCCCAAGTCAGCAAATGTATCTTGTTGATCTGCATTCTGGAAAATTCAGTCAGTTCAGTCACTCAGTCATAGTTGACTCTTTGAGATACCATGAAGTGCAGCATGCCAGGCCTCCCTTTCCATCACCAACTCCGAAAGTTTGTTAAAACTCATGTCCATCAATTGGGTGATGCCAACCAACTATCTCATCCCCTTTCATCCCCTTCTCCTGCCTTAAATATTTCTCAGTATCAGGGTTTTTTCCAATGAGTCACTTTTTTGCATCAGGTGGCCAAAGTATTGTAGCTTCAGTTTCACATTAGTCTTTCCAAAGAATATTCAGGACTGATTTCCTTTAGGATGGACTGATTGGATCTTTTTGCAGTCCAAGGGACTCTCAAGAGTCTTTTCCAACACCACAGTTCAAAAGCATCAATTCTTCGGCAGTCAACTTTCTTTATAGTCCAATTCTCACATCCATACATGACTACTGAACAAACTGTAGCTTTGACTAACTGGACCTTTGTCAGCAAAATAATGTCTCTGCTTTTTAATATGCAGTCTAGGTTGATCATAGTTTTTCTTCCAAGGAGTAAGCATCTTTTAATTTTATGGCTGCAGTCACCATCTGCAGTGATTTTGAAGCCAAGAAAATTAAGTTTGTCACTGTTTCCATTGTTTCCTCATGATCTTAGATTTTTGCATGTTGAGTTTTAAGCCAGCTTTGTCACCCTGGAAAATAAATTTTTCAATCTTGAAAATTAAAATGCATTAATTTTTGCCTACAAGGAATTTTTAAAGTAGAATGGATGATGGATGCAAATTACTGCACTAAGATAAAGTTCTGGGTAATTTTAAGTAGTTGCTGAGGATAATGGGAGATACCTTGAGTGGAAAGAGAAAATCTTGTCACTTCTACATCTATTCATTTGCACTAACAATTCAGTATTTTGTCCTACTTCATCATTTGTATGAAAAGAAGTCATATTTCACCATTCCAAGCTTTAGTACAATGCTAAACATAGTAGGTCCTAAAAATATATTTTAACAGCTGAATAATATTACAGATATAAAACACCTAGATAATAAAAACCAAGAAACAGATTAGCAATTAGCATGTTTATTTATGATATTATATTCTATGATTTATGGTAGCTACTAAAAGCCACATGTCCTGATCATATCTCCAACATAACAAACAATGTAATTAAAGACTATAACTAGATGGTGAATATAGGCATGGAAAGAGTGTTGATAGCACTAAAATAATCTAGAAATGATTAATGTGAAGGTGGTTATACGGCTCCTTTTAAAAACACATTATTTAGATTACAAATGTTTGTCAACTTGTCTTTCCATCAGCCCCCCTTCCATCTTATGGAATTTCTTCCCACCCTTCCCTACTTCATAATCTCAATACCTCAGATGATGGTACCACCATTTTCCAGTTATTAAGCCACACAAGAAAATCACATGGGCCTCATTTAAACCAGCTCTTCTCCACTTCTGCTATTTCTTTTGATGCTGTATTCCTGGCAATTAATCATCTTGTGGAGCAAATTCTTAACAGCACTGAAATTCTCATTTCTGCAAAGTAAAACATAAAACAATATGTCAAAATGGTTTATAAAAATTTAAAACAGCCAGATATTAGTCTCAGAGCTAGCAGATTCCATTGTCAAGCACAATAATAAATTTATACGGCAGTTTTCAATTCTAAAATTTAAATGCACATTTTTGAGATCTCTAATAAAAAGAAATTTGGTCCCCATGTCCATGGTGATTCAGAGAAGTCAGTAAGTGGAGGTGCAAGTTAGTCTACCTTAACTGAACTAGCCATGTATCAGAACTTACCAGACAGTTTTGCAAACTCAGGAGAATGGTTTTTGGTCACATTACCAAGAATGGATTTATTTTTCTCAAGCAGTCTGAAAAGTGAAAGTTATAGCTTTCTTTAAATAATTCAAAACAACCTCTTGAAATTCAAGACAGAAGTGCAAATATAAATATCCAAAATGGGATGCTATAAATTCTTTCATTTGCATTCTTGGTTTGGACAATTCATGAATGACTTAGAAAGTCTGTGGCATGGTAATTTGCAACTTTGCTGAAACAAATTCCAGTCATACACCTGCTGGAAGTCTTAAATGTGGAAAAGAGACATTCATCTGGGAACTGAGCCTGGTTTACTACATAGCATCAAAAATTCAATGCAGTTTCCTTCTTTTCCACTTGTGTCTGCTCTCAAATAAACAATACGGGTCTGAAGGTTGTTACTTCAACTTTTCATTATCAATTTGCATGTATAAATTTTGAAGATTATAATCTTGAGAGAGATGGGCTTTGAGATTTTTATTTCCTGCTAAAAATTAGAATTAAGTAAATGTCTCTCTGAAGATAACACACATACATTCACACACAGCCTGTTGTGTTGGAGCTTTATGCTCATCCAAGGGCAGGTTAAAGCATCTGCCTCCAATGCGGGAGACCCAGGTTCAATCCCTGGTCGAGAAGATGCCCTGGAGAAGGAAACAATAACCCACTCCAGTATTCTTGCCTGGAGAATCCCATGGACAGAGAAGCCTGGTAGGCTACAGTCCACGGGGTCACAAAGAGTCGGACACGACTGAGCAACTTAACGTAAGGTCAAAATCAAAGGGAAAGTTATTTTTGTTCCCTTGTCCTATAAATAAAGTAATAAAATCTTATCTTCTTTGACACTTTTCTAATGATAATCAGAGCAAAACATTTTAAAATGACAATTTCAAGAAAACCTGTAGTGTGGTAACTACTGTAATTACAAGTCTATATATTTTTCTAAGATAGTACTACTTATAAAATCCTAAGGGAAAGAATAAAAAAGCTAATGAAGTTGTTATGCTTTGACACTAATAATAAAATTGAGGTATTCAGTAAAGAGTATACAAGTATACAAGTATACCTGTGGCAGATACATGTTGATGTATGGCAAAACCAGTACAATATTGTAAAGTAATTAACCTCAAAAGGTCTGTCTAGTCAAGGCTTAGGTTTTTCCAGTGGTCATATATTAATGTGAGAGTTGGACTATAAAGAAAGCTGAGCACTGCAGAATTGATGCTTTTGAACTATGCTGTTGAATTAGACTCTTGAGAGTCCCTTGGACTGCAGGGATATTCAACCAGTCATCCTAAAGGAGATCAGTTCTGTGTGTTCATTGGTAGGACTGATGTTAAAGCTGAAACTCTAACTTTGGCCACCTGATGCGAAGAGCTGACTCATTTGAAAAGACCCTGATGCTTGGAAAGATTGAGGGCATGAGGAGCAGGGGATGACAGAGCATGAGATTGTTGGATGACACCACCAACTCAATGGACATGGGTTTGGGTGAACTTCGGGAGTTGATGGACAGGGAGGCCTGGAGTGCTGCAGTTCATGTGGTCACAAAGAGTTGGACACGACTGAGCAACTAACTGAACTGAACCATGTAATCATGAGTCCTACTTCACATTTTATGTATTTGCATTCAGCCATTTATTGAGAGGATTGGATAGCATCACTTACTTAATAGACATGAGTTTGAGCAAACTCTAGGAGATAGTAAAGGACATCAGGGAAGCTTGGTGTATTGCAGTCCATGAGGTTGTGCAGAGTCAGAGACAAGCAAGCCACTGAACAACCACAACTCATTTATTGATATATGAAACAAATTATCTAATCGGAAGATATTTATTTAATTCAAATTTATTATTTGTTATATTAATTTTAATCATAACATTAATGTTAATATACTGGTCACAAATTGAGCTTGCCATGCATTAACTCATGGATCAGTTCAGTTCAGTTCAGTCACTCAGTCGTGTCCGACTCTTTGCGACCCCATGAATCGCACCTCCCTGTCCATCACTAACTCCTGGAGTTCACTAAAACTCACGCCCATTGAGTCAATGATGCCACCAGCCATCTCATCCTCTGTTGTCCCCTTTTCTATGGATGGATGTGTCTATTTTTTTTACAGCTGAAGAAAATAAGCATTAGAGAATGAAGTAACATAATAAATGTGTAAAACTAGTTAGTGATACAAAAATTAAGATTTAAATCTATGAGCACCTAAGTTTTACATATATTATTTTAATGCATTCTTCTAAAATTAAAATAATTCCTAAACTATATATTTCTGCATATCATATGTTAAATTTTTTCCAATTATCATCTCCTTTAATCCACATAAATATACGAAGTAGATACTATCATTATCCCTTTCTACAGATAAAAATAATTACATAATTTGCCCAAAGTCAAGCACTTAATAGTCATAGTAATGCTTGTTGATATTCAGTATCTCACCTAGCTTTTTAACTCTTACCACAAAAGCCTATAAATCTTTCCCAGTCTTTCTTGCCCAAAAGTTCCTGTGATATATTTCTTGTGCTCCCTTTCATCTTCAAACCAAATATGGCCAGTCAGAGCACGTTGACACTGATGCTCTTCTGCTTCTCTCCTCCTCTTATAAGGATCTTTGTGATTATACTGGAACTACTAAAGTAATCCAGTATAATTTTTCAATATCAAGGTTAGTTGACTAGAAATTTTAATTTCTTCTACAACTTTCCTTTGCTATGTAGCCTAATATATTCTAAGGTTCAGAGGATAAGGACATGGACATCTCTGGGGTGGGTATTATTCTGCCTAGTACAATTAGGTATAAAAAATAGACCAAAGGTAAAGATTTTAGATCACTAACCTTTAACTGGGTAACTATCTGATTCAGCTCAGTTCAGTTCAGTCTCTCAGTCGTGTCTCATTCTTTTTGGAACCCCTTGAACCACAGCATGCTAGGCCTCCCTGTTCATCACCAACTTGCAGAGTTTACCCAAATTCATGTTCATTGAGGTGGTGATGCTATCCAGTCATCTCACCCTCTGTCATCCCCTTCTCCTCATGCCCTCAATCTTTCCCAGCATCAGGGTCTTTTCAAATGTGTCAGCTCTTCACATCAGGTGGCCAAAGTATTAGAGTTTCAGCTTCAGTAATAGTCTTTCCAATGAACACTCAGGACTGATCTTTTTTAGGATGAAATGGTTGGATCTCCTTGGAGATCTATTGTTTTCCTCTATCTGATTACTATGGTCTTTGAGCAAATATGCCAAGTCTCGCCCCTCCTCCCCAAAATGTATTTGCTATGATAATTGCTGTGATGATAGCTGTGGCAGTATTTTGTCGGAACTTCAATATTGTAAATATTGTATATAAGAGGCAGTTTCCAAAGTTTTCATTTCATAACATTGTTCCTATCAAGGAAATTTGTGTTTCTGTTATGCAAATGTCTATTTAAAAAATTAACAGTATTTGAAGAGATAAAACATATATCTGAGTTCTGTTTTAAACCAATTTACACATATTAGAATGTGTTGAATTGAAAAGGGAAATAGTCATATTTTCATTATGTCAAATGCAAATGATTTCTGTGTTTTGATGTTTCAGAGGATGAGAGTGCTCCTTGGGTCAGCTAAATTTTACCACAGATATGTCTAATTATATGCAGAAACCCATTAGTGCCAAGGTAAATAATACTGATTGTCCTCCTAATAGACATCAGTTAAAATAGAAATAATGAATCTATGGAAAATAGTAACCATTCTTCTGGAGGAAACACCTTCTTTTGTGCCACTCTTGATTCAAGCAAATGCATGCAAGAGCATCAAACCAAAACACCTTGCATCCAAAATAGCTGAGACTCAAATCACTCTTCTGCCCTTTCATTCTGGCTGAACTTAACAGTCAGATTCCTCATTTAAAACAAAATAGAGACAATTATATAAATGTTGTGTTGTCAAGAGAGTTAAAGAAGGTGAAATAAATTCTCCAAAAATATTTATTATCTATTCATTGGCATGTTCTTTTCTAGGAGTTGGGCATCAAAGAGTTTACATTCTGGGAGCAGGTAGACAAGCAGGTATATAGTGTGTTTTACGGTAAAAAGAGCTAAAAACAAACCATTGAAGGTGGGTAGGAAGTAAAACAGTGTGGTCAGGGATGACCTCATTAAGAAGGCAACCACTATCAAGCACCTAAAGGAAGTGAGGGAATCAAATGTGCTATTACACATAGAAAACAATAAGTGCCCATAGAAGAACTTCCCTGGTGGTCCAGTGGTTAAGACTCTACTGTAGGGAGCTTGAGTTTGTTCCCTAGCCAGGGAACTGAAATATTGCATGCCCACCCATGTTGTCCCTCAGTCGTGTCTGACTCTTTGTATCCCCATAGACTATAGCCTGCCAAACTCCTCTGTCCGTGGAATTTTTAGTGGTATGAATACTCGAGTGGGTTGCCATTTCTTACTCCATGGAGATACTGCATGTCATGCCCCATGGTGTGTGTGTGGGAGAGTGTCCCATGGAAGAATATGTTCAAATGTCTCAAGTTGGAAGAAGCATAGCATTTCTAGAAACACAAGGAAGATAGGTATAATTAAAGCAGGGAAAGTGAAGGATAATATGACACCAGGAGAGTATGGAGAACCAAAATTATACCATATCAGGAAGGCTCATGTGATAGCTTTATTTCCACCCTAAGAGAGAAGGGAAGCCATTGATGAGTAAGCGTGATGGCAATGTAATCGTAGTTATTTTTATTAAAGATGTTGGCTTTTGTAAAGAGAATGGGGGGGGCAAGAATTGAAGACACTGAGGAAGATACAGTAACTAATGGGCTATTATGGCATTCCAGATGAGCCATAAAAATAACTTGTAATATGTCAGGATCTAGAGAGATAAAAAGTTGAAAGAAAAATTTATGACCTAGAATTTACAGAATTTGGGGACATATTAGTTTTGGGATATAAAGAAGAAATCACTGTCAAAGATGACCTCCTAATTTTGGAATGAAATACTGGGTGAATGGTGGGGCCATTTTCTTCAGGAGTGGATGAAGAGCTAGTTTGGCAATTAAAGTGGAGTTGCAAAGTTGGGGAAGATCATGAATTCAGATGTGAAAAGTTCACATTTGCGGCGCTTGTGAAATGTCCAAAGAACTTCTGAAAAGAGTTGCATACACAGGTGTGAAGTGCACATGGAGATCTGGCCAGGAGGTTCAGATTGCTAAAGATCGAAGCAATAAAGCACTAGAGAAGCAGTGCCAAGGGGGAAGTCAAGCTTCCACTGAGGATAGCAAAATGTGCAGAGGGAATATTCTGAGCAGTAGAAGGATCTGGTCATTTACTGACTGTGAAGCTGAAATGGCCCAGAGAATGTGTAGAAGGTAGAGGAGTAAATACCTGCGAAGGGAAAAGGATGTAGGGAGCCTTTGAGGGATATGGAATGCCTGTAAAATTAATTTACATATTTCTGCTCTGAATCATTTCATGTTGTTTTTAGAGACATCTTACTTCCGGATTCTTAAAATTTATCTTACTATAACATCTGTGTATTGGTAATAGCTTTCACATTTAAACTATCACATCAAATGAAATTTAAGAGTAAATGTTTTGATTCAATGCTATTTAATCTTATTGTACTTCTAGATAATTATTTTTCTCAGTTCATACATTGTGACTTCTTTGAACATTATATCATAATATATCAGATGTTTCAAGTAAGGATTTCACCTAAATGAGCTATATTTTTTTTCC
>SJYC01106612.1:0-17489 GCA_006408675.1 Madoqua kirkii | reverse complement strand
TTAAATTATATTCTCTGTAAACTTTTTTCTCTATAAATAGATTAATTCATGCTGCTGCTGCTGCTGCTGCTGGTAAGTCGCTTCAGTCATGTCCGACTCTGTGTGACCCCACTGACGGCAGCCCACCAGCCCCCCACCCCATCCCTGGGATTCTCCAGGCAAGAACACTGGAGTGGGTTGCCATTTCCTTCTCCAATGCATGAAGGTAAAAAGAGAAAGTGAAGTCGCTCAGTCGTGTCTGACTCTTAGCGACCCCATGGACTGTAGCCTATCAAGCTTCTCCATCCATGGGATTTTCCAGGCAAGAGTACTGGAGTGGGGTGCCACTGCCTTCTCCTAGATTAATTTATATATGACTTTAATAACACATTTTGAGGCAAAAAAATTAAACTAATTTAAAAATACATAAGTATAATAAGTTTTTAAGAGCAATTTTTAAGTACAGATCTATGAAATGAAAGCAAAAGTGACAGCTATTAAGAGCATATAACAGTTTTTTTGTTTGTTTGTTTTTAATGAATAAGAGAAAGATACCACATATGATCTTACTTCAGGGTAGACATATGTCTATTTCACTAAGATGAGTAAGACTAATATTTTACTAAACTACAACCTTACTAGCTAGAACAGTCAAAATTTACTTAATATACCCACATTTCAAAATAAGTTTATTTTGCTTTATCTTTTTTTGTTTGTTTTTTGAGAAAAATACATGTCTACAAATAAAAGTGATTGAAGCAGAGGAAAGGAACCAGATAGGTGATTAAATAGTTAATTCCACTAGGGAGTTTTAAGTAAAAAAAAAAAAAAATCCTAAGCTAATGATCACTAAAAGCTAATGATCACTCAGGAAAGTAGGTTTGCTTAACTACAAAGTCAAGCAGGCTTGCTTAGCAATAAAACCATACAATGCAAGCATGAGACATGACCCAAAAGAATAAAACAGTAGTGGAATGAAACCCACATCCTGCTCAGTAAGATCAGCAAGTTAATGATTCTTAGGACAAGCTTTTCTGCACACACTAAAAACAAAAATATAAGGAAAAGATGACATTATACTGAAACCTGAGATAATCTACTATATTTAGTATGTTACTCCCTTTTTGCTCATTTCCACTGTGCCATGACAGTCCCCATTTGACCATGTAGGGACAAGAAAACTCCCTCCCTTGCCTGACGTGGAAGAGGAGCTGATGTTGTAAGCTTGATGTCTACTCAAGAATGAGGAAGAAGATGGTCTTTTCTTCTTCCCCACCTCTCCTTTGATTATAAAACAGTAGCCCACTAAGTTCTCAGCACAACACCCTCTTGCCCCCCTTCTTATAAACCTCACAAGAGTCCTATTCTTGCATCTTATTAAGGATCCTCTTGCTTAATTCTTTCTGCTCTGAAACATAAAGAATTGGAGCCTCCCAAAACATTTTTACAGTTTCAATAGTATTACTTATAATTTAAGTGTACTTAAAAGAAAAATTTATTTAGATATCTAGTTTATTGGATAGGTTGGCAAGCTTGTTGTAAGAGAAAATTTCTTTAGAGATCTTGATCTAATAAATCTAAAGATGCCAAGCATTTGTTATGAATTGTTGTTGTTATTCACTTAAGAAATTTCAGAGGATTTTAGTAACATTTATAGTTACTTATAGCAAATATACTGAGATTGTGAAATATAACCAAACTAGTAGATATAATGGGTCAGAACAACTTTGTATGTTTGCATAAAGAGAACATAGAGAAATATATGAATTCTGCTCACTTTTCAGTGATATAACAAAAAAAATATCTGCCATGAAATTTCAACAGAGTAAAGGTTTTACCAAGTTCTTTCATCTATCTTAGCTTGATAGAAAAAGCTGTATTAAAAAAAAAAAAAGCTAAGAAAAGCTTTGTCTCCTTACAGCTAACATGAATTAACTAAATTTGCTAGAGAGTGAGATTCAAATATCCCAAGACAAGTGTGACAAGTGTGCAAATTATGCATAACTCAACTTTACACCCTTGGAGAACTGTAAGCAAATTCAAAGTGCCTCCTAGTGAGGAAGAAAGGCTGTAAACTTGGTAAAGCCTCAATTAATGTGTTAATGAAGTTCAGGGCTCTGAAAACAGGATTTATTTAACTAATAGAAGTTGAGTTACTTTCTAATTCACAAAATAGTAAGAAAAGCTTATTTATGTATTTTGAGGCTTGCTTATTGCCATATGATTCTTATATTACTTTCTGATATAGATTACATATTAATAGATTCTTATTTCTTATGGGTGTAGAATATTAACTATAATTAACCTGAAAATATGAAAGAAAGATGTCTTTGCTATTAATGAAAAATCTCTCATCTATGGATAATGTATTTAAATTATAGTAGACCATCCTACAGCTCCACACAGATGTTAGTTGCTATGACTAAGAGCCATGTCAAGAGACTGCTAGATCCTCATCTAAGGGAGCTGACACTGGTAATCCTCTAACAGTGTTTATTTAACAGTGAAATGATAACCTGTGGGCACTTGACTTAAAGGCATATCTCTGGGTTTCTCTTTTACTTAATGGAATTTGAATGGCCTTAGAATATCCATTCTTTACAAACTACTCAGGAAGCAGAGCACACACTGCTAAAAGTTTTGCAGTTCAGTCCGATTTTGAGGGATAGCAATGGAGTAAACAAAGATTTAAAAAATTTAAATCCTTAAACTTTTCATGTAAAAAGCTGTACAACATTAAAAAAGAAAAACAGAAAAAAGCAAAATCTATAGCCATAAAGCACACAGACTAAGTTTAAATTTGTTCCTGAACTATCTCCTGTTTTAAAGCCATCTTTATGTATCAATATGTGCACATGAGAATGTGGCTTTTCAACTCAGCTGACCTCACACATATTGAATGTCTATTATGCAAACAGAACTGGCTAACTTCTGGGAATACAAAGATGACCAATATACTATCCCTGTCTACACAAATCTCTTTGTTATCTAGACATTGATCTTAGGGATAACATATATTTAGGATAAGAAGAACATCTTTAAATATTTGTAAGTCTATTTTTTAAGTTGATTCAACTATTTATTAAACTATTTTAGCTCTCAATAACATTGGCCTTTTTTTTTTATTCAGCTTCCAAAGCACAATAATAGGTAACCAAAAAATAATATGAGATAATATGTATGTCATCAGTTATATTTAATCTCCTGTTAAGTAGCTATAGTAGGAAAATGGAGTCCAAAATAGCAATGGCTAAAAGACAAAGAAAGGAAAAAGCCCACAAAAATAGGTCAAAGGAAGGTCTGAGGACAGGAGTGGGAATCGCAGGTGAACAAAACAGCCCTCTTGGTTAGCATAATTTACATAGGGTAGGCTCAAGGGTAGGAGGAAAAAAAAAAAAGGAGGAGCCAAAATTGAGTCTCTGGCTTCTCTTCTCTTCTCTTTGCTTCTTTAGGGTGGGCCTGTCCTCACATCCACCCTCACACTTTGAGGATGTATTTTCCTTTGCTTGGCAAATAAAACTGAGCTGTAACTGACATAATATTGAGCTGTAACACTGGTCCATCTGTCGCTTCAGATCGTTGCTGCGGTAAGACAGACCAAGGAAATTACACACTCCTCTGACATCTCCGGTGCTGTTTCTTGGATTTAACCTGGCTGAAACAATGTCAGCCTGGCCCCCCCTGAGGCAGAGACCAAGCACAGCAGAAGCCTAACTTGGTGAAAGCTCCCATATAGAAGCTGAACACACACACACACACACACACACACACACACACACACACACAAACCAGCACAGAGGAACTGAAAGGAAGCCCAGTGTGCTGGAAATTAGGACAGCAAAAACAAACTTGGCAGAAAGCTCACAGGGCTCAGTCTCAGATTTCAAAAGACCCTGTTAAGGGGTTAAGGTAGGATGTCCTCGATCTTATGGCTGGGGGCACATATGCCTAACAAAATCTTAATGTTGTGGTCTGGGTGTGGGTTGGGAAAAAATTTCCAGACATGAGGCAGAATGAGAGGAGAATAACATTTATTAGAGTGGGAAACACTATTAGAAGAGTGGGCCAGCTCAAGGAAGAATCAACTTTGGACAGAGGTCCTTAGTCCATTTTTATACCCATGGTACAAGGAGTTGGATAGGGGTTTTCTGGGTCATTTGTTGATTGGATAAGGCATATATACTGGGTGGGGGTGGGGAAGAGGAATATTTTTTCCCTATAGGGTAGTGGAGTAGCCATCATGGTCAATAAAAGAGTCCAAAATGCAGTACATAGATGCAATCTCAAAAACAACAGAATGATCTCTGTTAGATTCCAAAGCAAACCATTCAATATCACAGTAATCCAAGCCTATGGCCCAACCAGTAATGATGACAAAGCTGAAGTTGAATGGTTCTATGAAGACCTACAAGACCTTTCAGAACTAACACCCAAAAAAAAGATGTCCTTTTCATTATAGGAGACTGGAATGCAAAAGTAGGAAGTCAAGAAACACCTGGAGTAACAGGCAAATTTCGCCTTGGAGTACGGAATGAAGCAGGGCAAAGGCTAATAGAGTTTTGCCAAGAAAATGCACTGGTTATAGCAAACACCCTCTTCCAACAACACAAGAGAAGACTCTACACATGGACATCACCAGATGGTCAACATCAAAGATCATGGAAAAAGCAAGAGAGTTCCAGAAAAACATCTATTTCTGTTTTATTGACTATGCCAAAGCCTTTGACTGTGTGGACCACAATAAACTGTGGAAAATTCTTAAAGAGATGGGAATGTCAGAACACCTGACCTGCCTCTTGAGAAACCTATATGCAGGTATGGAAGCAACAGTTAGATCTGGACATAGAACAACAGACTGGTTGCAAATAAGAAAAGGAATACATCAAGGCTGTACTTATTTACAGTCATTCTGCTTATTTAACTTATATGCAGAGTACATTATGAGAAATGCTGGGCTGGAAGAAGCACAAGCTGAAATCAAGATTGCTAGGAGATATATCAATAACCTCAGATATGCACATGACACCAATCTTATGGCAGAAAGTGAAGAGGAACTAAAAAGCCTGTTGATGAGAGTGAAAGAGGAGAGTGAAAAAGCTGGATTAAAGCTCAACATTCAGAAAATGAAGATCATGGCATCTGGTCCCATCACTTCATGGGAAATAGATGGAGAAACAGTGGAAACAGTGTCAGACTTTATTTTGAGGGTCTCCAAAATCACTGTAGATAGTGATTGCAGCCATGAAATTAAAAGATGCTTTTCCTTGGAAGGAAAGCTATGACCAACATAGATAGCATTTTAAAAAGCAGAGATATTACTTTGTCAACAAAAGTTTGTCTAGTCAAGACTATGGTTTTTCCAATGGTCATGCGTGGATGTAAGAGTTGGACTGTGAAGAAAGCTGAGCACTGAAGAATTGATGCTTTTGAACTGTGGTGTTGGAGAAGACTCTTGAGAGTCCCTTGGACTGCAGAGAGATCCAACCAGTCCATTCTGAAGGAGATCAGCTCTGGGTGTTCTTTGTTAAGACTGACGCTAAAGTTGAAACTCCAATACTTTGGCCACTTCATGTGAAGAGTTGACATATTGGAAAAGACCCTGATGATGGGAGGGATTGGTGGCAGGAGAAGAAGTGGATGACAAAGGATGAGATGGCTGGATGGCATCACCGACTTGATGGATATGAGTTTGAGTGAACTCCGGGAGTTGGTGATGCACAGGGAGGCTTGTTCTGCTGCCATTCATGGGATCGGAAAGAGTCGGACATGACTGAGTAACTGAACTGAATGGCGTAGGAGGAGAGACAAGTTATATTGCTCAGGAGGACCTGAAATTTTTTTAATAGTTACAACATGGGGGAGAGAAGGATGATAAGAGTCTGGTTTTTCCATTCCCACATTCCAAGATCCTCCTTGGTTTTATTTGCTCTTTTGTCCTTGAATTACCACACTTATTTCCTTTATAATCTCTCATTTCTTATTTCTTCGAACCCCTTGCAAATAGGTGAGCAGCAGTGTGTACAATTGAGGGACTCTGGCAAGGGCTACTTAGTAGCTGTTGTCCAAGCAAGTGGGGGTTCTTCTGTCCTTAACCTTCTTTGTGCCAAGGATCAGGCCAATTAAAACTGTGAGCACAGGTCAGGTATTCATCAGATTTTCAGCAGATTATGAAAGGGATTCCTTGGTACAATTTTCCCACTGCTTTTTCTTCCTGTCCCTCAGCTCCTCTCTCCATCTATGCAACTGTTTACAATATACTGGGCAGGTCATCATCTTTCTATTACTGATGGTTGTGTTTGAAACTGATTACCTAAGACTGGGACTCAAATCTACATGGCAGGGACTATGCTATACTTAGTCAGTCGCATCTGACTGGGACTTGAGCCTAGCCAAAATGCACATTACTCAGTCTTAGGACCCAATGAAGCTCAGGTTCTTGATGTCTCATTGCAAAGAAGTCAGAGAGAGACACAGTGATAGGTTAGAGGTGGATTTGTTTGGATTTAGAGAGAAGCACACTCCACAGGGTGTGGGCCATCACAGAGGGCAAGTTCCAGTGCTGTGGCTATGGAATGTGGTGTGGTTAGTTTTCCTGAGCTAGGTAATTTCATATGAGTAGGAGAAGCATTCCAACAATTGGGGAACTACCCACTCCTCAGTCTTTTGACAATGCCTTGGAACAGTCATGATGCCTCTGTGTGTGTCATTTAGCTTGCAGACTGAGAAGCAAGGTTTAGTTAAATTTGACTTGTGTGTCATCTTGGACCCATTTGATTTTAATCAGTGTATGTTAGACTTTGGGCTATGTCATTCTTTCAAAGGTTCTGCCCTGCTCCCTTTGCTCCTATTTCACTCTCTTTTCCTAAGCCCCATCAGGGCCCACAGTGTTGCCTCTATAATCTCCTGGAGGGAAAACCAGAAAATAGCTGGCCCTTGGGACGGAAATACTGTATAATACCCAATCTCTCTAGATATTCCAGCCTTCATATTCCATGTTTTGTACAACATGTGCAACAACAGTACTCTTAGTGAACTCACTAGGGCTGGTGACAGGCACACAATGCCTGCTAGAAGTCTATCAGTTGGTGGCATCCCTTTAAGGGCAATTGGGCATCCATGGATAATGTTTGCCACTTTGTGAGTTAGACTTGCAGGCCGTTTGGGCCCAAATCTTTACCATACTTCTCCTAAATTTATAAACACACCCTCAGATCAAATCTCCCCTCCACTTTGATGGAACATCTGGTCTGTTGCTTCTTACCAATTTGTTCTTAAGCCACTTACTAACTCCTACAACCAGAACTCTGCCCCGTTGTAGGCATTGCTCCACCCTGCTTATAATTAAAATATTCTTAATGTCCCTAATAGGACCAGATATCTCAATCCTTTGTCATTACTTACTACTACCTAAAGTGGGTCTATGACAATGAAATATTTACCACTGAAAACACCCTAAACTCCTCTTATGGAGGCCTATAGGAAGAAATCAATGCCTTACATTCCCTCAGAGCAATAACAGGATAAGTCTTATGGCTATTTCCCCAGGTTCCCAGTTTCAGGCCAAACACTTGTACTGCTTTACATCATGGTATCTATTTCCATCTGTGGTGGAGAAACAGGCAATGAGTTAAGATTCAGTTCAGTTCAGTTAATTCACGCAGTTGTATCCAACTCTTTGTGACACCATGAATCGCAGCACGCCAGGCCTCCCTGTCATTGACCATCTCCCAGAGTTCACTCAAACTCACATCCATTGAGTTGGTGATGCCATCCAGGCATCTCATCCTCTGCCGTCCCCTTCTCCTCCTGCCCCCAATCCCTCCCAGCATCAGAGTCTTTTCCAATGACTCTACTCTTCACCTGAGGTGGCCAAAGTAGTGGAGTTTCAGCTTCAGCATCATTCCTTCCAAAGAACACCCAGGGCCAATCTCCTTTAGAATGAAATGATTAGATCTCCTTGCAGTCCAAGGGACACTCAAGAGTCTTCTCCAATATCACAGTTCAAAAGCAGTATGACCATTTGAAAAACCATAGCCTTGACTAGATGGACCTTTGTTGGCAAAGTAATGTCTCTGCTTTTCAATATGCTATCTAGGTTGGTCATAACTTTTCTTCCAAGGAGTAAGTGTCTTTTAATTTCATGGCTGCAGTCACCATCTGCAGTGATTTTGGAGCCCCCAAAATAAAGTCTGACACTCTTTCCACTATTTCCCCATCTATTTGCCATGAAGTGATGGGTCCAGATGCCATGATCTTCATTTTCTGAATGTTGAGCTTACAACTCCTTAATCCTAAGCAGCAGTAGTTATGCTGGATATCTTGGGGACACCCAGCTCCAGGCTGAGGTTGATCTGCTTCAACCTGCCTAGGGATCTGGTCCCTGGGAGGTTGTCATGCTTCAACTGTTCAGAGATCTGCCAGTCCAGGGGTTCCAGGATGTTGACATGTCTCGACCTGCCCAGAGACCCAATTTTGGGGAGGTTGACATGCCTCAATCTGCCTAGGGATTTGATCTTCAAGAGGCTGTCATCTCTTAGCCTGTCTGGGGATCTTCACTCTGACCTGGAGAAGCCTGGCTCTCAGGTTGCAACAGAACTTGGTAGGATATGTTTCAGAAAGATTCACCCCTAAGGAAGTCCACCCATAAAAATAGAAGGAGGCCTACTCTTTTTTTTTTTTTTCCTTCCTTTCATCACTATCTTTCAGGTGGGAAATAACCAATCCACTTCCTGACAGACACTCTTGAGATGCACCCTTGAAATAACCAGAAGCTATTCAATCCTCTAACCTTAAGGAGAAGTAGCTTAAAATTCTTTTGTGCCACTGCCTGGCCATGGTATCCTCAGGGATAAAGAACTCCTGCCTGAGGATGGAAGTTTAAATTACAATATGATCCTGCAGCTAGACTTATTCTGCAAAAGACAAGGTAAATGGATATAGATATCCTGTCCAAATTTTCTTCTGACGAAGAGATATGAAAGAACTCTGTCTTAAGTACAGGATTGTTGTATACCTAAAAGTGAGCCTACTAGGCAAACGGTGTTAGGCACAGACAACCAAGAGAAGGAAGCCCCCCCTCCCTCCACCCTGGTCCCATGAAGGCTTACCTCCCATGGCTCCAGAGTTGCCTGGTTCTCCTTCCTTGTATTCAAATGTGCCCCCATATCCAGGAGCACCCCCTCCACAAAAACCAACTTGAGTATGTCACTTAGTTGAAACTGGAGGAGAATTCGGACCAACCCGGGTCCATAAGCCCTTCTCTCTCTGAGAACTAAGACAGATCAAACAAGGCCTGGGAAACTATACAGATGACCCAGGCAAATATACAGATATATTGGAAAACATTACCTTAGCTTTTGATTTGACGTGGAAGGACATCATGGTCATATTTAGTCAAACTTTTTCTGACCCTGAGTAAGACCCTTAAGTAGGTCTTAAAGGAAGCCTGAAGGTATGCTAGAGGGCTTCACAGGTCAAGCAATAATACCCAGTGGGGGAAACTGCAGCCAGTCCCATCATCAGGTCCTAATTGGAATTATAATAATATATTATATGGGAACTATAAAAACCCTGAGCACATCTGAGAAAGGGATCATTTTCTGATCTGTGTAAAGGCAGGGCTAAAAGCAGCCCAGCAAAAAGTAATCAGCTATGCCTGATTACTCAAGAGCCCAACAAGAACACCATTGCCATTCTGGAAAGGCTAAAAGAGGCCCTCCAAAGTTTACCAATCTGGACTTAGATTGTCCCTCTTAAGAGGGACAGGTGGTTTTAAAGGACAAATTCTTGTCCCAGTGTGCATCAGACATCAGGATAAAGTTATAATAGCTACAGCAGCAGGACCCTGCTACCTCTTTATATGAGAAGGTCCAGACAGCCACCAAACCTTTTATAACAGAGAACAGGAAAGGGAGGAGCCAAGGCCCAGAAGAGGGAGAAAAGGACAGAGACAAGGCATGCCCAGGTGCTGATTGCCCTCCAAGGAAGCCCTATGGCAAACCCCCTATCCTTAAAGGAAAAGGCAGGAGGCAAATACCTAAACTATAGATAAGTGGGGCATTGGGCCAAAGTGTCCAAAAGCAAGTTTCCTAAAATGGCTTGCTACAAATGCCATCAGTTGGGACATTAGGTGGCACTCTGCCCTCAGAACCCAAGAGCCTCAAGCCTTCCTTTACGATGGTTCAAGAGGACTGAAGCAGCCCACTCCAGCCAGCCCACACGTCACAGTTAGCTATCAAGGGTACAATGGGATATGGCAGGTAGGTCCAAGAATTCCTTGGTTGACACAGGGGCTACCTAGTCTGTCCTGACCTCCTACTCTGGAGCCTTCTCCTCCCAAACTTGTACCATTTGGGGTGCTACAGGAAAACCAATTACAAAAAAATTTACCTGAGCACTTCTTTGTTGCTGGGATGGACAAATATTTTCCCACCAATTTCTGGTGGTCCCTGGGTGTCCTACTCCCTTACTGGAAAGAGATCTTTCCCTGCCTTTTAAGTCTTGCAGCTACTAGAGTCCTGATAGAAGTTGTTTAAAAACAGTCTTTTGAGGGCAAACTATTTTTACCAGTCACCAAGTTAAACAACTCCTGAATGGGAGAGGCCATTTTTGAATGTCTGCTCAAAGGATCCTCAGATATCAAGTAGTGCGGATGGAAAATCCAGGCCTAACTATATCCCCTTGTGAGGTTCTTAACGCAGCTACCCTCTTGCCTGCACCTGAGGGCTCTCTTCCCTTTCACTCTTGCCTAGAAACCTTGGACCACTAGACAAAACCCAAGAGGGATTGTCAGAAAATCTTCTGACCAATCCTGAGGAAATCATGTACACTGATGGAAGCAGCTTTGTCTTGGATGGAAAAAGAACTGGATATGCAGTACCCTACAATTCTGAGACCATAGGTGCTAAACGTTTGCCACCAGTTAGCCCAATTAGCTGAGCTCATAGCCCTGACTTGAGAAAGAAATGAGTAAAAAGGAAAAAGAGTAGCCATTTACACTTCCTCAAAGTATGCCTTTGTGGTGCTACATACGCACTGCTATTTGGAAAGAAAGAGGGCATTTGAACATCCGAGGATCCCCAATCAAATATGGTGACCAAATCCTTAGGCTCTTGAAGGCAGTCCATCTGCTCATTGGGGTTTCAGTCTCCCACTGTAAAGGGAGCACGAAAGTGGTGCAAGGGAACCAAGCAGCTGATGTGGCAGCTAAGAGAGCAGCATTACAGAACAATGACATAATAGGGGTTGCCACCTTAGATCCACAGACTTATTTGCCAGAAACTCCCTCATAAACTGAAGGTGAGACTCTTAAAGCTAAGAGTGAGGACTTTCAAAAAGATCAAATGAGGGTGGTTCCAAAAGGAGGGACTCCTTTTTCTGCCTGGGAACCTTCAATGGAAGTTGGTTAACTAGTTACATGCCACCACTCATTTAGGGGAAAAGGCCCCTCAAAGATTACTAGAAAGGTCCTTCAGATGAACAAGCCTCTGAACAACTAGAAGGCAAGTGTTCTCCTTTTGTCCCACTTGCCAGTTAAACAATGCCTAAGGAGCCTGAAGACACCAGCTGGCCCAGTCTGCCAAACAGCATGGTACCTACTCAGGAGAGGACTGAGAGGACTTCACCCAGATGCCAGTTTCTCAAGGGTATAAATACTTATAAGTCATGATAGATACATTCACAGGATGGACTGAATGCTTTCCCACCCAGACTGAGAAGGCTGAAGACGTGATTAAAAAAAACCAAACTGCTCTATGAAATCATTCTGAGATTTGGTCTGCCCAGATCATTACAAAGTGACAATGGACATCATTTTATTTTAAAGTCATCCAAGATCTCTAAAGCATTAGGCATTAATTATTATATCCATTGTGCCTGGAGGCCTTGGTCTTCAGTAATAGTAGAAAGAACCAAACAATTATTAAAAACAGTGATTAAAAAGATAACCCAGGTGACCTTCCTGGGATGGAAGGAGACTACCAATAGCTCTCCTCCACATCCATATCGCCCCTAAGGAACAGGTTGGTCTTAGTCCTTATGAGATGCTATATAAGAGACCATTTGTTTATGTCAATGACCTCTTCCTAGATCCAGAGGCTCAGCCCCTCTGGTCTCATACCATGGCCACTGGGCATTCCAACAAGATATACATTTGTGGGATGTCAACTAGGACCCAAAAGATTCTAAAGAACCACCATTATATGCTCCTAATTAAAATCTGGAAAGATGGGTCCCCAAAGGCTCAACTCCAGCCCACAGGGAAGGGCCCCTTGCCTGTAATACTTTCTACCCCCACAGCAGTCAAGTTAACAAATAGTGGATTCACTACTCACAAGTCAAGCCATGGAAGAAAACTGAAGAGGACAATCAATATACCTGTGAGTCCCTGGAAGATCTCAGATACCTATTCAGGACTACAAATGAATGCCATTCTAATGAACAGCCAAAAATTAAGTTTCTGGGGATAAAATTTTTCAGGATAGCTCTAAAGAGCCAACATAGCTTGGCAAGGGTTGTACTCCAAAACAGACAAGAGATAGATCTCCTGATCCCTGAACAAGGAGGGACTGGAGCCATCGGGGATGAGATATGTTTTTTCTGGGTAAATAACTCCAGCTAAAGTTTAAGGAAGCCACACAGTCCTCAAGAAAAACAAAACATTCAGATCCTACAGGAGCTCAAAGAATGAGCTGGAGAGTTCTCGGTGTGGCTACAATCTCTCTTTGTGGATCCTTCTTCTGGCAATGAAGGATTTGGAGCTGGCCACTACCGCTATTAATCCCTGTTATTGATGCTGCTTATGATTGCTCCATTTATTATCATTGTGTAACACATTTTGTCTCTGCCCAGGTCGATAAGCTACAACATGCAGTGCCAGTTCAACAAGGATATATAAAACTACACCCAACCATGGGAAATATCACTCACCCTTAGATGGACACCACTATAAGGACTCTGAGGCTTGAAATTAGCAAGAGGGGGAGGCCCAATATCCCTCATTATTCCAGCTTGGCAGGAAGTAGCCAGACAGACCTTGATGGAGGCCTCTGTTCCTAAAGAATTGCACCTCCCATCTCTTGAGGGGGGAATTTTAGGCAGTTAGAATAGGAAATAGGGAATCCAAAAAATAGCAGTGGCTAAAAGACAAAAAAAAAAAAAAAAAGCCTGCAGAAATAGAATAAAAGAAGGTCTGAGGACCAGAGTAAGAACCTCAGGTGAAGTTAAACAGCCCTCCTGGCTAGCCCAATTTACACAGGGCAGGTTCAGGGGGAGGAGGACAAAAAATATAAAAAGAGGAGCTTCTGGATTTGGGTTGGCCCACTCATGCTTCAAGGATGTATTTTCCTTTGCTTGACAAATGAAATTGAGCTGTATCACCAAGCTGTAACACTGGTCTGTCCACTGCTTCAAATTTTTGCTGTGGCAAGACAGAACTGACACACTCCCCTGATACTCCTAAATGGAACACTTACCAATAGTCTCTCCATCATCCCAAAACAGAGATCCTTGTGCCATCTGATTATCATCTGCAGCAACAATGAGCTTCATGTAATTCTGTCGGCTGTAAAAAGAATATAATTTTATCAACATTTAAACAATATCAAGTGTTTTATTGTATGCGTCCAAAGAACACAAATAAGAATATCAATTAAGGAGAATACAAATTATTTTAGGAAAAGAAAATAAAAAGATTTTCCTGGCTTCCCTGCTGGTTCAGACAGTGAAGAATCTGCCTGTAATACAGAAGATCTAAGTTCAATCCCTGGCCTGGAAAGATCCTCTGGAAAAGGGAATGGCTACCTACTCCAATATCCTTGCCTGAACCATTCCATGGAGAGAGGAGCTAGTGGGATACAGTCCATGGGATCACAGAGAGTCAGACACAATTGAGTGACTAACAAGAATGGAAAGAATATAAACCACAAAATCTTTCATATTTAATAGAAAATATCATGCATATCTTTGATATCAAGGATTCACCTACTATAGAAAATTAGATGTGACCTCATTTATAATTAAAACCATCTTAAGGTTATTTATTTATACTTTCTATGATAATTCTGTGATTGACCATTAAACATACAGCTATTTCAGTAGCATGTTTTAATCCTTATGACTTAAGTTATCCTCATATTTCCATATATAAATAACTTGATTATCTTTGGCAGCTGTTAATAAGAATGAGAAGAGTAGCTAGTAGAAAACTGCAAATCCTCTCTTTGGATTGAGCAATACTTACCATCTTCTGCCTACAATATGCTTATTTCTGAATTAAATACCTGCTTCCATGATCACTATGCAAATCACTTGGTTTGACAGCCTTATACTGCCATGGAAGGATTAATTATGCTTAGCTATCTGCCTTTTCTGATCACAAATGTTAAAGGCTGTACTGCTATGGAAGTCTCCTAAAATATCCAAAATATCTAAAGTTCAAATCTCCATAGCACCTTTATATTTTCCATGTAAAGATTTTAGCATGTCTTAACAAGTATGTATATATGTATTTCAGTTCACAGTCACTGAATTAAAAGATAAGTAGATCTTATTAGCAACATGAAAATCTGGTTTAACATAATTTCCCAACATACTTAAAATAAGATTAAGAGAAGCTTCACAACTTTCATTCTATCCTGTATATCAGTTTACCCTTGAACAACATACATCCAAGTAACCACAGTTCCTCTGCACCCACACATTCAGCCAATCAGACTGAGTAGTACTGTACTATTTACTATTGAAAAATATCTACATATAAGCAGACTCATGTAATTCAAAACCATGTTGTTCAAAGGTTAGCTGTATACCTAAACACCTTATTTACTTTACCCATCTACACACACACACACACACACACACACACACGCACGCACGCATGCACGCACACATAGAATGGCCTGTCTAGTCCTCTTTAATAACATAAGGATTCTTCAAGGCACAACTTATAACTGGTCTCCTTCATGAGACTCTCACTTCTCAGGTGCAATCATTTTTCTCCTCTTTAATGATATCAATATAAAGTATTGGAGGAGTACTGGAGCAGGGCATGGCAACCCACTCCAGTATCTTTGCCTGAGAATCCCCATGGACAGAGGAGCCTAGCCAGCTACAGTTCATGAGGTTGCAAAGAGTCAGACACAACCAGGCAACTATCCACAGCACAAGATAAGGTGTTGATAGAAATGGATCTGGATGGCTTTGCTGCTGCTGCTACTGCTGCTGCTAAGTCGCTTCAGTCGTGTCTGACTCTGTGCGACCCCATAGACAGCAGCCCACCTGGCTCCCCTGTCCCTGGGATTCTCCAAGCAAGAACACTGGAGAAGCCATTTCTTTCTCCAGTGCATGAAAGTGAAAAGTAAAAGTGAAGTCACTCAGTCGTGTCTGACTCTTAGCGACCCCATGGACTGCAGGCTTTCAGGCTCCTCATAACCTATTCATGCCAGCTAGGGCTGTCAGGACATGGATCATCATGAGAGGAGGTACAGCAGGAGATGAGAAGAGGAATAGAACTGAGTCTTCTAGAATCTGAATATCTAAGCCAGGAGTTTAACAGTGGAAATAGATTCTGTGATTGGTATCAGAGATTCATTCTTACGTCAGTCACAGAAGACAGAATGGACCCACAACCCCTGGTAGATATGCCACATCATTGAACAAGAAGGAGATAATGTCACATAAGCAGTCTTAGAAGATGTTCAGTTATAAATGGTAATGGATAGAAAATCCGAATTACCTTTCATCATAAAATGGGCCAAGACTGATAAAAACAGGTCTTGTTCTTCTATGGACAACAGAAGACTTAGCAGTTTGAATGAGTAGTGATATTGTCAATGGATATCTACTTTCATAAACTAATGTGCATCAGGGAATGTGTCATAGTACAGATGGAGGAAGAAAAGGGGGATTGGAAAAGACAGAAGGAAAGAGAAGTCTTCTAAGCACTGTTTGCTTAAAGCTCATAGAAAAGTTCATTTAAAAAATATACTTTAATGAATAAACTAATACTTCTTTCCACATATCAGACTCAGAAAAAATAATGAGTCTTAGGTGAAGCAGCCATTTAAAATACAAGACCTTTGCATGTTATCAATACCTTTGCATGTTTATACAGAAGATATTAAATTTCAGTTTTTTGTTGTGTGTTTGTTTTTTTTTTTTTTTGGTCTGGGAAACATTCCTATTATGTTGGAAATCAATTTTCCATGAGTCGAATTTCTACATATTTAAGCACTGACAATTTTTCTCCCTTCAAAGCAAATAATGGATAATTTACTCAAAGTCTATTATAAAAGGTTGAGTTTCCCAAAACTTGGCATTCCTTCAGTGTGACACAAACCTCCTGCATGGACAGTATCCACCTGGGTCATTTGATGTCACTCACCCACATGAGACTTGGAGGTCAAGTGAAACTGAAGGGAACATGAAGCTCATATTTCTTGCTATGCCATGAGTAAGATCTTTGTCTCAGACACAGTAGTCATGAAACTGTGGCAGGCTAACCTGTAAACTTGGAAGTAGGATAAAATCTCAGACCTTTCCTGGTTCTTGACAATTCTAGCATTATGTATCTGAAAATCTAGTCTGAGTTCTGTAAACACTTTGTTTTTGTTGCTGTTGATCATTTGCTAAATTGTGTCCAACTCTTTACAACTGTAGTTGACAAGCTCCTCTGTCCTCCACTATCTCCCTGGTGTTGCTCAATTTCATGTCCATTTAGTTGGTGATACTCTTTAATCATCTCACCTTCTGCTGCCCCCTTCTCCATTTGTTTTCAATCTTTCCCAGAATCAGGTCTTTTCTAATAAGTTGGCTCTTTGCATACAGGGCCAAAAAGGGGCTTCAGCAACAGTCCTTCCAATGAATATTCAGGCTTGATTTCCTTTAGAATTAACTGGTTTGATTGACTCGCAGTTCAAGGGACTCTCAAGACTTACACTTCACTTACCTGAAAAATGTGTTGTTAGCAGGCTCTTGACATGGTAGGATGTAACCACCACGGACATGTAGGTTAATTTCATATAAAGGAGCTGCAAATGTATGAAATGTTTCTCTGACACCAATATCTTTGCCCTAGAAATGAGATAGTTGCAAGAAAGAACAAAAGCAATAAGAGAATCATCAGCAACACTGGTACTTGAGGGGGCACATTTATAAAATCAAATAATATAATTTTAATTTAAAAATAATAAAACCACACACATTTATTCAGGAAGTTATGTTGGTTAAAGGATAAACCACTTTATTCCTTAATTTATTTATAGCTTTGAAATTAAATTACCACTATTTTTTGTAGTATGCACATGTAGAAAATACATGGGTGTTTGATGGGTCACAAAAGCTATTCCTGACTTGTCACATAAATTATTCTTAGAAGGAATGCATTACTTTTAATAATCTTCTTTCATACTTAATAAAAGACAATGGCTTTTTCATGCACAATATACAACTTTGACATTTATTTAGTAAAATAAATCCATGATTATATAACAATCTATGGCACAATAAATTAA
>SJYC01106609.1:0-10234 GCA_006408675.1 Madoqua kirkii | reverse complement strand
GCAGCAGCAGCAGAGGTCATGAGAGTGAAGCCCTCATGAATGAGATTAGTGTCCTTATGATGGAAACTCAGGAAAGCTTTCTCATCCCCTTCTGCCATGTAAGGATACCAAGAGCATAGCCATTTATGAACCAGGAAGAGAGCCCTCACCAGATCTAATCTTCCAGAGCCTTGGTTTTAGACTTCCCAGTCTTCAGAACTATGAGAGACAAATATTTGCTTTTTAAGTCACCTAGTTTATGGTATTTTTACCAAAGCAATCTAAATAAAGATTGTTTCTACCTACCTATCTATCTATATCTTCACTATGGTTTTGAGACATGGGATAATGGATGCTGACAGTTAGAAGTACTAAATAGGTAACTTTATCCAAAACAGATATCTAAAATTCTCCCCGAGAGATCACCCAAGTCAGTCCCCTGCTTTCGTAGGAATATCTTTTCAATCTATTATTCCTATCTCTTCTCATGTTAATACTAGTTTGTGCCAGGTCACACTTCTGGAATAATAAAATGGTGAAAATTCACCTTACTCTCAAAAGTACCATATCAGTGTTAAGGTCATTCTTAAGCTTGGTCCAGCAGTGAAGTAGCTATAATTCATGGTGTATTTTGAAACATCATGAAATATATTATTTTGTGATACTGAATTTAATGAATCAGATATCTTAGAGTAGAGAAAAGTAGTAAAAATATACTCATGGCTTTAAAAAATGATGGGATAAAGCTTTTAGATTGAGAAAATATCACATGTTAAATCATATTTGATGTGGAAAATTGCCTAATTTTAATAGTGGAACATCCCTATGTACTCACAGAACACTGGTGTTATGTGGCTCTTAGTTTGAGAAACTCTGATTTCTGGGATCACCTTAGGTTAATCTTGCCTGGTGTCCTCATCTACATCAATACACAGCCTTGATCAAGACACAGGTTCTCCAATTCCTAGTGTAATACCTTTAGTACAGGACCGCACTGCCTGACCCAACCACTCTCCATCCCTTTCCTGATAAGGTTCTTTCAAGGACTCAATTAATCACTTTTTTGTTCAGTCACTAACTCATGTCCGACTCTGCAACCTCATGGACTGCAGCACGCCAGGCTCCCTTGTCCTTCACTATCTCCCATAATTTGCTCAGATTCATGAGTGTTGAGTTAGTGATGCTATCTAACTACTTCATCCTCTGCTCCTCGCTTCTCCTTCTGCCTTCAGTCTTTCCTAGCATCAGGATCTTTTCCAGTGACTTAATCATGTAAGTCTTACAAATATTTTCTTACTTGATCCTCTAATATGATAGGATGAAATCTTCCTCACATAGAATCACCAAATTAAACAAAAAACATACAAAACAAAATAAAACACAACACACACACTCAAAGCTGACTTTTTGTATGATTTTTTTACTTTAAAGATGAAGACTCATGGCATATGACTACTCACAAGATTCCCACGCCTGCCTTTCTTTTTCTGTAACCCTCCCTGCCTTCTCACTTTTATACAGCTCTCCTCTCAGCAAGAAGTTGTCTTGATTTTTTTTCCCTCTTAAGATTTCCATTTAACTTCTGCCTCTGTGGGATGAAGATTTATGTCAGCTCTTTAGATCCCCTTGGATTTGGTCCCATATCTCTTTAGAAGGATGATGATGGACCTTTCTGTTATCATAAACTAGTCAACCAGGCTCTTCATTCCAACTTCTTCGTTTTTATTGCTGACAACATATTTGGCAATAAATGCTGTTGCAAGCTTCAAAACATGGCTGCAAATCCTTAAAACTTCTTTCTTTGAGAGATGGAACCCATATCTCATCTTAAATAGGGGCACGCTTATGCCTGCTTTGACAGTAGAGCCCACCGGAAGTGCAGCTATGTGACTTTCCAGACTAGGTCACCAAAGGATTCAGGTTTCTGGCAACATGTGCTCCTGGGGTTCTGGGTTGCCCTGGAAAAAGGCCAGCCCTGAGAGTGTCATGCTAGAGAGGCTACAAATAGTTTTCCTTGTAGTCAGTCCCAGCCAAGAATGCCTTCCACATCAGAGCCCAAGTTCCAGTCCTGGGAATGAAGAAGCTCTTGAATCCTCTTAACGTCCAGCTGGTGAGTCCTCCTTAGTTGTATGAGTTATCTCAGCTAAGAACTCAGACACTGTGGACCAGAGAAGGGCCAACTCTGCTGTGCCATTTCCTAATTCCTGTCCCGTAGCATCCTTGAACATCAAAGATCAGTGTTGTTTTACAGCACTAAGTTTTGGGTGGTTTGTTATATGACAATAGATAATTAGAGCATAATGTGGTACCCAGAAGTGGGATGCCACTGTAACCTAAACCTAAAACAAGTTCACTGGCTTTGGGACTGAATGGTGGTGGGTAGATACTGGAAAGGTCTTGAATAACTTGTTAGAAGAAGCCTAACAGACTTAATTTTTTTGGACTCCAAAATCACTGCAGATAGTGATTTCAGCCATGAAATTAAAAGACAAAAGATATTTTAAAGAGAATTACAAATATTAAATGACTTTTGTAGTATAGAATAATGAGTAACCATCTTATTAGTGATAATTTTATAATAAAACACAAAAGTGCCAAGAAATACAATAAAAATACATTAAAGATGAAACAAATAGTATTTGGACATATGATGTATGAATTCTCTCTGTTTCTAATAGTTCGAATTGAACTCATGGAGTATCTATTGATTGTGATTGCAGCCATGAAATTAAAAGATGCTTACTCTTTGGAAGGAAAGTTATGACCAACCTAGATAGCATATTCAAAAGCAGAGACATTACTTTGCCAACAAAAGTCCATCTAGTCAAAGCTATGGTTTTTCCAGTGGTCATATATGGATGTTAGAGTTGGACTGTGAAGAAAGCTGAGCACCGAAGAGTAGATGCTTTTGAACTGTGGTGTTGGAGAAGACTCTTGAGAGTCCCTTGGACTGCAAGGAGATCCAACCAGTCCATTCTAAAGGAGATCAGCCCTGGGATTTCTTTGGAAGGACTGATGCTAAAGCTGAAACTCCAGTACTTTGGCCACCTCATGTGAAGAGTTAATTCATTGGAAAAGACCCTGATGCAGGGGCAGGAGGAGAAGAGGATGGCAGAGGATGAGATGGCTGGATGGCATCACCGACTCAATGGCTGTGAGTCTGAGTGAACTCCGGGAGTTAGTGATGGACAGGGAGGCCTGGCATGCTGCAGTTCATCGGGTTGCAAAGAGTCAGACAGGACTGAGCGACTGAACTGAACTGAACACACTGTATCTCTTCTTCTGAAAATGCCTGAACAGTTGCTTAAGTAGAAACTTTCAATGAAATAGCACTTTTACACTTATTTTATTTCAAGCTATCAAGTCAATACCTTTGCCCAACAAATATCATTTGTGTTAGGCCATTTGACAAAGACATCTTTCTCCTGTCCTCTTTCAAAGGCAGGGTAAGGCTTCGTTTCATTTCCTGAAATTGCTGGATCCTAAAATGAAAATGAAATACAAAACAGGTGTCGATGATATAGAAGTATAGCCACCTGGGTAGCTGTTATGAAATATTACAATTTTCCATTATTAAATTATCATTGCATTGTATTATCACATAGACTGACAGATGGATTGATGTATAAATTTTTGTGCTCTAGCTTGATTGTTTTCTTTCTACAAGGAAAATTTAAGAACTTTTGAAAATGTGTTAGCTATGATTACAAGCAAGATTACTAGTGTTTTCGTTTTGCTTTTATGTCCCCGGTGGGATTTCTGACTGCCTAGCTTGCTTTTGGTAATATATTGATGAAATAATCTCTCCATTGAATCACTAACTTGAAGCAAATTTTTAAACATGACAAGAGTAAAAAGCAGTCCCAGAGAATGATATGAGAATCTTATAGGAATAGAAAAATCCATCATCACTTTGTGATAGTGTCTATAAACTGAGGTCAGTTTGTAGCTTGGGTGATTGTTAAGAAACAGCCTGTCTTTGACTCTCAGCTTTATTTAGTCTTAGGTCTTTAAGGATAAACCCAAGAATGAAAGTAGCCTTTTGGCTGCCCATGTAAATAAAGTGTTAAAGGAAAAAAGCTTTAGATTTGGGAGTAGAATTCAAACTTGCACACTTCATATTTGAAACACCTTTTCCTCCCTCATTAAGAAGAGAAGTCTGAACAAAACTAAGATAATAAAGCTCAGATAGAAGATAAAATATAAATACTGACCAGGATAATAATGTATCTCATTCCCTCACTTCTTATTTTGTCAACAAACTGAGGAAGGTCACGGAATTCATCATCAATTGTAAAGTCTAATTGCCTTTCCATGTAATCAATATCTGTGTACTGAACATCCTGAAAAATATGAGAATTTTAGTGTGGTAAGAATCAGCAGAGTGAGTTCATCACATTCTATCATGTTTATAAAAGTAATAGTGGTATGAAAGTTTCAATGCTTGAGAATTGAGTAGTGCAATATTTAAGACATAAAAAGAGCACGTATAGATGCAAAATATTCTAAGGACAAGTTCACATAAATGCTACGCTTTGTTAAAAGTTCATTATATAGTAATTCTAATTTAGAAGTAAAAATCCTTTCAAATCACTATCTTTTGTTTTATAATTCCCAAAAGAAATAAGACACAAGAGTAAAGGACATGCGATTCATGGGGTCACAAAGAGTCAGACATGACTGAGCGACTGAACTGAACTGAACAGACTTGAGGCTGATGTGAGAACTGGAAGAAAAGCATGCACAGTGTTATGGAAGCTGAGGCACAAAGAAGCCTGGCTTTGTAATGGCAGAATGTTGGTCAGCATTGTGACCTGTGATAATGTGGGAATCAACAACTTATTTAATGGACTCAATGATATGACCAAGGAGAATTCCAGGCAGAATGTTGGAAGGGCCATGTGTCTTCTTTGTTATATCTCTAATCACATCAAATATGGGTGGAGAAAGATGAATTAAAGAATATACTGTTCAGTTTTTGAATGGAATTTGTAGCAAACATAAAAGCTTTTGGACAGATTTTCCACCCAGAAAAATATGCTGCAATTAACAAAGAGCATCAGGGGAAAAATTAAATCCAGACCAGTGACAAGAAAATATGGTTTCAGGGTAAAGATCAAGACAAGAATGTGAAACCCTTCCTCTTTGGGTAAGACTTTAGAATGGTTTAAGATGAAGCCTCATAGACACTTTCAGACAAACAAAAATCTTCTAAGGACTTTAGGGATGTGTCTCAAAGATCCTAAGAATATTAATGGCTTTGCCCCACAGTGACCTCATAGGGAGCCTAGGAAAGATAAATGTTTATCTTGATGGTATGTGTGAATGTAGCTTCTCTCTAATGAGGTAGCTTTTAAACTGATCATAGGTGAAGGTGAAGTCGCTCAGTCGTGTCCGACTCTTTGCGACCCCGTAGACTGTAACCTACTAGGCTTCTCCATGCATGGGATTCTCCAGGCAAGAATACTGGAGTGGACTGCCATTTCCTTCTCCAGGGGATCTTCCTGACCCAGGGCTCGAACCTGGGTCTCTTGCATTGGAGGCAGACACTTTAACCTCTGAGCCAACAAAACTGATCATAGGAGACCCACAAAGCTTTTAAAGAAATCATGCTAGAGTGGATTGAAAAGGAAATGAAAACGTACAGAATTAAAAGAGTTCTCTGCCCCTCCTCTCCACAATTCTACGGTCAGGAGATAGGTGGAGAAATGCTCAGCTATAGACAAAGGCGGCTTTGATGGACAAGAAGGATGACTCAGAGGGCAGGGTCAAAAGCTTAGGGAAATAACTCCTGAAGAGCAGGACCAAGTCCTGGAGAAGAAACAGGCAACGTGTGCCTGGCTGGACTGTAGAACTGTGATGGACCGATCAGTGACAGCTGTGTGTCTATGTTCACCCTATTTGAACAGGAGTGCCTATGCTCATTACCTTATGCCTGTGCCACCATTATGTGTGTGTTGGGGGAGGGACTGTGGCATATATGACTAGTCTCTTTTGTTGACAGGTCTTCAGGTCAAGAGAAACCATAGCTGAGATTTCCCAGGTGGTCCAGGGGTTAAGGATCTCCCTGCCAATGCAGGAGACAGGGATTCAATCCCAGGTCTGGGAAGATCCAACAAGCAAGCCATGGGACAACTAAGTTCATGTGCCACAACTACTGAGGCCCGAGCACCTAGAACGTGTGCACTGCAACAGGAGCAGCTACTGCAGGGAGAAGCCTGCATCCTGTAACTAAAGAAAGCCCCTGGGTGCAGCAACAAAGACCCAGCGCAGCCAAACTTAAACGAATAAATAATTTGGAAAAAGAAAGAAACTGTAACAAGGTGCTGAACCTGAAGAGCCTCCTTTGCACATGGCCCTGATTTAGAAGGTAGTATTCAGAATTGTGAGCTTGAGCATGATGCTATTGTAGGATGAAACTCAGGAGGTCCTAGGAGGGGCTGAGTGTATTTTGCCATTGGGAAGAATATCAATAATTGTGGCTAGAGTTAGAACTGCAGTGATTTTAACACATGGCTGAAAATTCCTTGTCACTCCTCTCATCAAGAGGTGGTGTCTTTATCCCCTCCTCTGAATCTGAGTAGGCTTATGACAACTTGACAAATAGAATACAGCAGAAGAAATAGCTTCTGAGGCCAGATGGTATGCATCCGCACAATTTCCTCCTTGTACTGCTTGGGACATTTGCTATTGGAACCCTCAGCTTCCGTATAAAACTTTCAGCTACTGTGAGATCTCTGGCAAGGCCACATGTAGGCTGGTAAGGCCACATATAGGCACTCTGGTCAACAATTCCGATTCTAGCCTATCTGGTTGTTTCAGCATCTGAAGCCAGGTTACAGACATGCATATGAAAAACCAATCATAGAGGGGGATCCTCCTGTTTCAATTGCTCTAGCCTGATTTGTTTTATGTGACTCTGGCCATTGGAGCCATCCAAGCTGACGGCTCAGACATCACTGAGTGAAAAGAGTTTTTCCTTCTGTGCTCTTTTCAAATTCCCAATTCATAGAATCTGTGAGCATCATATGATTACTGTGGTTTGCCATTAAAACTTGGTGTGGCTTATTGTTCAGCAGCAGATAACTGGAACAATTACCTGTATCCTTTAATTTCTTTTATTATTATTATTTGCTTTACAATATTGCATTGGTTTTGCCACACATCAACATGAATCCGCCACAGATGTACACGTGTTCCCAATTCTGAACCCCCTCCCACTTCCCTCCCAAAACCATCCCTCCGGGTCATCCCAGTGCACCAGCCCCAAGCATCCTGCACCCTCATTTCCAAACATGTCAGGTGGTATAAGAGCCTAAGGTGTGTACTTGGGAAGAATAGGTATGGACCAAAAGAATTTCTTGATAAATGCTAGGGCAAAACTTTTGCTTGGTTCATGGGTGGAAGAAGAGACTTAGACATCTAGCAGGACTTTCAAAGTATCAAAGGATATCCAGTTCAGTTCAGTTCAGTCACTCAGTTGTGTCTGATTCTTTGCAACCCCATGAATCACAGCACGCCACGCCTCCCTGTCCATCACCAACTCCCAGAGTTCACTCAGACTCATGTCCATTGAGTCAGTGATGCCATCCAGCCATCTCATCCTCTGTTGTCCCCTTCTCCTCCTGCCCCCAATCCCTCCCAGCATCAGAGTCTTTTCCAATAAATCAACTTTTCACATGAGGTGGCCAAGTATTGGAGTTTCAGCTTCAGCATTAGTCCTTCCAATGAACACTCAGGACTGATCTCCTTTAGGATGGACTGGTTGGATCTCCTTGCAGTCCAAGAGACTCTCAAGAGTCTTCTCCAGCACCACAATTCAAAAGCATCAATCCTTTGGTACTCAGCTTTCTTCACAGTCCAACTCTCACATCTATACATAACCACAGGAAAAACCATAGCCTTGACTAGATGTGCCTTTGTTGACAAAGCAAAATCTCTGCTTTTCAATATACTATCTAGGTTGGTTATAACTTTCCTTCCAAGGAGTAAGCATCTTTTAATTTCATGGCTGCAGTCACCATCTGCAGTGATTTTAGAGCCCCCCAAAATAAAGTCTGACACTATTTTCACTGTTTGCCCATCTATTTCCCATGAAGTGATGGGACCAGATGCCATGATCTTTGCTTTCTGAATGTTGAGCTTTAAGTCAACTTTTTCACTCTCCTGTTTCACTTTCATCAAGAGGCTTTTTAGTTCCTCTTCACTTTCTGCCATAAGCGTGGTGTCATCTGCATATCTGAGGTGATTGATATTTCTCCTGGCAATCTTGATTCCAGCTTGTGTTTCTTCCAGTTCAGTGTCTCTCATGATGTACTCTGCATATAAGTTAAATAAGCAGGGTGACAATAGACAGCCTTGATGTACTCCTTTTCCTATTTGGAACCAGTCTGTTGTTCCATGTCCAGTTCTAACTGTTGCTTCCTGATCTGTATATAGGTTTCTCAAGGGGCAGGTCAGGTGGTCTGGTATTCCCATCTCTTTCAGAATTTTCCACAGTTTATTGTGACCCACAGAATCAAAGGTTTTGGCATAGTCAATAAAGGAGAAATAATACATGTTTTTCTGGAACTCTTTTGCTTTTTCCATGATCCAGCGGATGTTGGCAATTTGATCTCTGGTTCCTCTGCCTTTTCTAAAACCAACTTGAACATCTGCAAGTTCACGGTTCACATACTGCTGAAGCCTGGCCTGGGGAATGTTGAGCTTTACTTTACTAGCGTGTGAGATGAGTGCAATTGTGTGGTAGTTTGATCTCCCAATAGGGGCTTCCCTAGTGGCTTAGAGGGTAGAGCGACTGCCTGCAATCTGGAGACTGGGGTTCAATCCCTGAGTTGGGATGATCCCCTGGAAAAGAAAATGGCACCCCACTCCAGTACTCTTGCCCAGAAATCCCATGGACAGAGGAGCCTGGGAGGCTGCAGTCCATGGGGTCACAAAGAGTTGAATAAGACTGAGCAACTTCCCTTCACTTAGTTCTGGGAAAAACCCAGAAAGTGCCTTCTGCTCCATATTAGTGAGGCATTGGGGAGGAGGAGTGTGGGTCTTTGGGTGAATGGTGGCCTTAGCAGATAATCCTTTGCTGTAAGGGTGAGAAAGACAGTTTTTTTTGTAAGAAGCATGGCACTAACATTTTGCTGGGGCATAAGTGGTTCAGGAAAAAGCTTTGATCCAGAACAGAAAGGAAGCTCAGGGGGACAATAATCCCAGAACTTTTTATCAGAAATTTGGGACATTTATTTGTATGACCCTTCACATTGTATATCTTTAATTTTTTTTTTTTTAGCAACTGAAAACCAACAAAAAGTATGTTTTATTGGACTAGTTCTCCACGTTTGAAGCCTTATTCATGATACCCAACTCAAATGTTAGTGTTTCCATCAAGCTGGCCCTGATCTCCCTCCCCACCCTTTGTTCATTAGAATAGATTGGTTTTCCTTTTTTTAATTATTATTCTATTTTTCTTAACTGTATTGGTTTTGCCATACATCAACATGAATCCACCACAGGTGTACATAAGTTCCCACTCCTGAACCCCCCTCCCTCCTCCCTCCCCATACCATCCCTCTGGGTCATCCCAGTGCACCAACCCCAAGCATCCTGTATCCTGCATCGAACCTAGACTGGCGATTCATTTCTTATAGGATATTATACATATTTCACTGCCATTCTCCCAATTCATCCTGCCCTCTCCCTCTCCCACAGAGTCTAAAAGTCTGTTCTGTACATCTGTGTCTCTTTTGCTCTGTCGCATACAGGGTTATCGTTACCATCTTTCTAAATTCCATATATATGTGTTAGTATACTGTATTGGAATTTTTCTTTCTGGCTTACTTCATTCGGTATAATCAGCTCCAGTTTCATCCACCTCACTAGAAGTGATTCAAATGTGTTCTTTTTGATGGCTGAGTAATACTCCATTGTGTATATGTACCACAGCTTTCTTATCCTTTCATTTGCTGATGGACATCTAGGTTGATTCCATGTCCTGGCTATTATAAACAATGCTGCGATGAACATTGGGATACATGTGTCTCTTTCAATTCTAGTTTCCTTGGTGTGTATGCCTAGCAGTGGGATTGCTGGGTCATAAGGCAGTTCTCTTTCCAGTTTTTTAAGGAATCTCCACACTGTTCTCCGTAGTGGCCATACTAGTTTGCATTCCCACCAACAGTGTAAGAGGGTTCCCTTTTGTCCTCACCCTCTCCAGCATTTATTGCTTTAGACTTTTGGATTGCAGCCATTCTCACTGGTG
>SJYC01106606.1:0-18552 GCA_006408675.1 Madoqua kirkii | reverse complement strand
TTACAATCTGTAGGATCCTTGATATATATTTGTAAACTATTTTCCAGAATTAGTATATTAATGAACATGCTCATTAAAATATGTACTCTAATACTATTCTTTGTTAAACAAGAAAACACTTTTTTTCTAAAATTGCCATTTATTTCCTTGCTGTAGAGGATAAACACTTAGTTTTCTCATTTTTTGTATTTTTCTTTAATTTCTTTCATTTTTATTAGCCTCCAATTAAAATAAATAAAATTATATTAAAAAATAAAGGGTGTTAAATATTTTAATACTTTATTCCAGATTGTATTTCTTCAGTTAAATGTCTGCATATGTATGGGGTGAAATTGCTTTCCATTTGTCATATATGTAGTACCATTTCTAATAATTTTCTTAATGGAGTTCTTCAGTGCTCTTCCTTTGTGGCTCAGCTGGTAAAGAATCTGCCTGCAATGTGGGAGATCTGGGTTCGATCCCAGAGTTGGGAAGATCACTTGGAGAAAGGAAAGGCTACCCACTCCAGTATTCTGGCCTGGAGAATTTCATGGACTAGTCCATGGGGTCACAAAGAGTCAGACAAGACTGAGTGACTTTCACTTCACTTCACTTCAGTGCTCTTAAGTAAAAGATAACTGCTAAATATAACTATTGAAAGAAATTATCTCTTCTATATTTCTTACTATATTGGCCATAAACTTCAGATCACTGTTTAAAAAGAAAGAATGGAAACAATAAGGATCTTATTGTGTTTGTTTTGTCCTATTTGCTTATTTATATGGAACAACCAACAGAGTCAAACTAAATGATTTATCAATTTATCAAGAATTCAAATAATTAAAAATCATCATTATATGTTTAATTATTCAAAAAGCTAGAAAAAATAGAAAGTTTTACTCATTGTGCATTTAGCTATGGGCTCTGTAGGAAGACAAAGAAAGCTTTATAGAATCAAAAGATCATCAATCCAATTAATAATCCTTAATATTACATGAAAACCCAAGCACCTAATCTATTTAAAATTTTTCTTGAGAGATGACTCATGCATTGTGATAGTTTATAATAAACATACCTTAAACTGCAACATATCATCTTTGTGATATTTCACCTCCACACGAAGAGATGAGATGGAATCAGGAGGCAGCTTTATTCGAGGATTTGCAGTATTCAGCTGGAGGTCAGCTGTTATACCCATTGATGAGTACTGAGTTGAGTGGACTAAATAAGAGTTGTCTTCTTTAGGAAAGTAACACTCAGGTGCTTTGGATCCTAACTGAGCCTAAAAATACAATACATGTTTATTTCAGAAATTGTAAGAATTTTAATATTTAGCTAAAGAAAACCAGAGCAGACATGTTAACCACATGTATGACTTATACAATTTTTACATTAAAAATCTGAAAATAATTTACATTAAATATTAATTATAAATTTATATTATTTAGTGTAATAAAATACATTAAATAATTTACAAATTATTTACAAATTTTACAAATTATTTAATACTAAAATGAAAGTGCAATCATAACACAAAATATCTATCAGGCAACATTATCTATCAGGGTAGCCATTCCCTTCCAGGGGGATGTTCCCAACCCAGGGACTAAACCCAGGTATTCTGCATTGCAGGAAGACAAGACTCAGAAATTTCACAACTTAGGAAGAAACGGAGATCAAATTGCCAACATCTGTTGAATCATCACAAAAGTACTGGAGTTCCAGAAAAACATCTACTTCTGCTTTATTGACTACGCCAAAGCCATAGACTGTGTAGATCACAACAAACCGTGGAAAATACTTAAAGCAATGGGAATACCAGAACACCTAACCTGTCCCCTGAGAAAAAATTTGTATGCAGGTCAAGAAGCAACAGTTAGAACTGGACATGACTGGTTCCAAATCAGGAAAGGAATACATCAAGGCTGTATATCATCATCCTGTTTATTTAACCTATATGTAAAGTATATCATGCAAAATGCCAAGCTGGATGAAGCACCAGCTGGAATGAAGATTGCTGGGAAATATATCAATAACCTCAGATATGCAGATGACATCATCCTTATGGCAGAAAATGAAGAAGAACTAAAAAGCCTCTTGATGAAAATGAAAGAGGAGAGTAAAAAAGCTGGCTTAAAGCTCAACATTCAAAAAACTAAGATCATGACATCCAGTTCCATCACTTCATGGCAAATAGATACGGAAACTGTGGAAACAGTGGCAGACTTTATTTTCTTGGATTCCAAAATCACTGCAGATTGTGACTGCAGCCATGAAATTAAAAGATACTTGCTCCTTGGAAGAAAAGCTGTGACCAACCTAGACAGCGTATTAAAAAAGCAGAGACCTTACTTTGACAACAAAGGTCCATCTAATCAAAGCTATGGTTTTTCCAGTAGTCATGTATGGATGTGAGAGTTGGATTATAAAGAAAGCTAAGCACCAAAGAATAGATGCTGTTGCACTGTGGTGTTGGAGAAGACTCTTGAGAGTCCCTTGAACTGCAAGGAGATCCAACCAGTCCATCCTAAATATTCATTGGAAGAACTGATGCTGAAGCTGAAACTCTGATACTTTGGTCACCTGATGCAAAGAAGTGACTAATTGGAAAAGACCTTGATTTGGGGAAAGATTAAAGGCTGGAGGAGAAGGGAATATAACAAACCAGTCAATCCTAAAGGAAATCAGTCCTGAATATTCATTGGAAGAACGATGCTGAAGCTGAAACTCTGATACTTTGGTCACCTGATGCAAAGAAGTGACTAATTGGAAAAGACCTTGATTTGGGGAAAGATTAAAGGCTGGAGGAGAAGGGAACAACAGACAATGAGATGGTTGGATAGCATCATCTACTTGTTGGACATGAGTTTGAGTAAACTCCAAGAGTTAATGTGGACAGGGAAGTCTGGCATGCTGCAGTCCATGGGATAGCATAAAGTCGGGCACAAGTGAGTGAATGAACTGAATTGAACTGAAGAGATCCTTGAGTGAGGAAGATCCCCTAGAGAAGGGATTGGCTACCTACCCCAGTATTTTTGCTTGGAGAATTCCAGGGACAGAGGAGCCTGGCACAATGGAATGACTAACATATTCACTTTCTTTCTAAATCTCAGTGCCTAAGCTGTTTGGCTGAATGTGGCTTGAAAAATGCTGGCAATCATGCAGATTGCTCTGCCTTTACATAATCATGAAAGTTAGAGTGGGTCCAAAAGACACAATCATGCTATATTTGCCTAGTTCATTCACTATCACACTGCCCTGAATAACATTTTCCATTTGTCTTCATGAAAAACCCTCCCTATTCTAATCATCTCCTAATGATTTTCCTTTTTATTTCAGTATGAAAAGGAAAGCAATCAGAAGAAATACCAGAATAAAATAGGACAACTACCCGACCACCTCTTTACTTCCTGTTACAAAATATGTTCTGCCTGTGATTCTGTATGAGGAAAACCATTTCATTTTTGCACCCAGTCCCATGTCTCATTACCAGAAAAGACATTTCTCCTGCAATTCTCAACTTTCTGTCCTGTATTACTAACATTCCACTCATTACAGGTTATTCCCAATGGCATAAACTGATTTGATTTTTCCCATCTTGTGGTGCTAGTTGTAAATATTACACCTGCCAAGGTGGGAGACTCAAGAGATGCAGGTTCAATCCCTGGGGTGGGAATATCCTCTAGAGAAGGAAATGGCAACCCACTCCAGTATTTTTGCCTGGAGAATCCCATGGACTGAGGAGCCTGGCAGGCTACAGTCCATGGGGTTGCAAAGAGTCAGATATGACTGAGGTGACTTAGCATGCACACATCTTAAAGAAACTGTCGCCTCATTAATTTCTCCAATTACTGCTCATTTTTTATGCTTTCCTTATGACCAAATACAAAAAGCTCACCATATTCTCTAAGTTGTGACTTCAGTGTTAATGGAATCTCATTCTCACTCTGATGAGGCTTTTATTCCTAGAACTCTACCAGTATTTCTCTTGTAATAGTTACCAAAGACTTCCATAATACCAAATCCATGCCACTTTCCAGTTCTTATCTTACTAATTTATAAGCACAACTTGTACAATTGAAATTTTCTCTGTCTTTAAATGCCTTGTTTGCTTGGCTGACAAGAGCAACAATTAGATTGTTTTCAATCTAATTCATTTACAGTTTATTTTCAGTCTCTTAGCTGATTCTTTATCAAGTCACTAAGTTAAAGTGTTGGATGATTCAGAGTTTAGGTTTTGAACTTTTCCCTTTACAAGCTCCTTCCTTTGATGATGTCACTGCATCACATAACTTTTATATATATATATAATGACTCTACATTTTATATCTTACCAATAATGTACAATTTTCAGTTTTATTAGTTTCAGTTCAGTTCAGTCACTCAGTCGTGTCTGACTCTTTGCAACCCCGTGGACTGCAGTACCCCAGGATTTCCTGTCTGTCACCAACTCCCAGAGCATGCTCCAACTCATGTCCATTGATTTGGTGATGCTATCCAACCATTTCATCTTCTGCTGACCCCTTCGCCTCCTGTCTTCAATCTTTCCCCAAAACAGGGTCTTTTCCAATTAGTCAGTTCTTCACATTAGGTAACCAAAGTATTGCAGTTTCAGTTTCAGCATCAGTGGACTCTCAAGTCTTCTCCAACACCACAGTTCAAAAGCATCAATTCTTTGGTACTCGTCTTTCTTTACAGTCCAACTCTCACATCCATACATAACTACTGGAAAATCATAGCCTTGACTAAATGGACCTTATCAGCAAGGAAATCTCTCTGCTTTTTAACATGCTTTCTAGGTTGGTCATAGCTTTTCTTTTAAGGAGCAAGCATCTTTTAATTTCATGGCTGCACTAGGCATCTGTAGTAATTTTGGAGCTCAAAAAAATAAAGTCTGCCACTGTTTCCACTGTTTTCCCATCTATTTGTCATGGAGTGATGGGACTGGATGCCATGATCTTAGTTTTCTGAATGTTGAGCTTTAAGCCAACTTTTTCACTCTCTTCTTTCACTTTCATCAGGAGGCTCTTTAGTTCCTCTTCGCTTTCTGCCATATGGGTGGTTTCATCTGCATTTCTGAGATTACTGATATTTCTCTGGGCAATCTTGTTTCCAGCTTGTGCTTCATCCAGCCTAGCATTTCACGTGATGTACTCTGCATATAAGTCAAATGAGCAGAGTGACAATATACAGCTTTGATGTACTCCTTTCCCAGTTTGGAACCAGTCTTTTGTTCCATGTCTTGTTCTAACTGTTGCTTCCTGACTTGCATACACATTTCTCAGGAGGCAGATATAGTTTGCTGTGATCCACTCAGTCAAAGGCTTTGACGTAATCAATAAAGCAGAAGTAGATGTTTTTCTGGAACTCTCTTACTTTTTCTATGATCCAAAAGATGTTGGCAATTTGATCTCTGGTTCCTCTGCCTTCTCTAAATCTAGCTTGAACACATGGAAGTTCACATTTCACCTACTGTTGAAGCCTATCTTTGAGAATTTTGATAATTACTTTGCTAGCATGTGAGATGAGGGCAATTGTGCAGTAGTTTGAATGTTCTTTGTCATTGCCTTTCTTTGAGACTGGAATGAAAACTGACCTTTTCCAGTCCTGTGCCAATGCTGAATTTTCCAGATTTGCTGGCATATTGAGTGCAGCACTTTCACAGCATCATATTTTAGGATTTGAAATAGCTCAACTAGAATTCCATTACCTCCACTAGCTTTGTTCATAGTGATGCTTCCTAAAGCCCATTTGACTTCACATTCCGAGATGTTTGGCTCCAGGTGAGTGATCACACCATCACAGTTATCCAGGTCGTGAGATCTTTTTTTTATAGTTCTTCTGTGTTCATTAGTTTATATATCACAATTGGAAAGCTTCACTTTGATTTATATTGAAAGTCTCAATTTTAATTTTTCCAAAATAAAACTCTTCCTCTCCTTGCTTGTCTCCCCATAGTTTTGACAGTGTGTTATTAAATACTTTCTCCTTTTCTCAGCTGTTTACACTAAAAACTTGAAGTCATTTTACTCTTCTTTTTTCTAATATCCAATCAAAGAACATTTTCTAGCTTTAGTTTAAAAATACGGACAGAAGTCAATCGTGTGTGTGTTTAGTCACTAAGTTGTGTCTGACTCTTTGTGAACCCATGGACTGTAGCCCACCAAGGTTCCTATTTCCATGGGATTTACTAGGTCAGAATACCGAAGTGGACTGCCATTTCCTCCTCAAGGGGATGTTCCTAACTCAGCGACTAAACCTGATTCTCCTGGGTCTCTTGCACTGGCAGGTGGATTCTTTACCAGTAAGACACCTGGGAAGCTCTCCACAAAGTCAAACACTTATTACCAATTCTACCATTACCACTTTGGCTCAGTCTACCAATATTTTACTTTCTTTACTGCAGTAACCTCTTTCCTGGTCTCCCTGTCTTAGTTTTCTCACAGTCTGTTCTCAACACAGAAACCATTATAGTTCCATTAACATGGAAATTTAATCTACTTATTTGTCTGTTCAAAACTCTCTAGTAGAATTCTATCTCAGAGTAGAAATTTTATCCCTAAAAGTGATCTGAGTAATGGAACTACATTATCTGTTTTTATATGTCTGTAATTTTATCTCTTGCTGTTTTTCCTTCCACTCATTCTGTTTCAGACATGATAGCCTCCTTGCTATTTGTAGACTCTACGAGGTACATTTTTACTTCAGGTTCAATTCAGACTGATTTATTTTCTTTCTGGAATATTATTCTTTCCTTTCTTTCCTTTGTCTATTTAAACAAATGCCACCTTCTCAAAGAAACCTTTTGTGCACACTAATTATAGTTACACCATGGCATCCCACATCCTCCTTTTTCCTTTTCTGCTTTTTGTTCTCTGTAATAATTATCTGACATAGAACATAATTTTTATTTTTTAAGGTTTTAAAATATTTTTTTATGTGGGTCACTTTTAGTCTATTGAATTTGTTGCAATATGTTTTTTCTGTTTTATGCTTTGTTTTTCGGCTGCAGGGCATGTGGGATCTTAACTCCCTGAAGAGAGATTGAACCCACAGCCCCAGCACTGGAAGACAATGTCTTAACCACTGGACCACCAGGAAAGTCCCTAAAACAACTTTTTAAGTAATCTGTTTGTTTTCCCACACTGAAATATAATCTCTAACAGAAAAGAGAGTTTCGTTTATTTTTTTTTCTTCTAGAACAGTGCCTAGAACATAATAGCTCTCAAGTATTTATTAAATGAATCAAACAGTAAACAGTATGGTCTAAAGAAACATTAATTTTCTAAATTATATTTGATAAATTTCTAACGTTAAAGCTCCACTTATTTGACTTAAAAATTTATAAGGTATTGAATATGAAGAGTAGTAGTAATGGGAAGAGTAAATTTGTCACGCTTTCTTATTAGAAGTTATTGGAGCTTTAGTACCATCCTTTAGATTCATTTTGATAATAGAAGTGACCATGCACTGAACTCAGTGGAGGATGGGTATGGATTTGAATGAAGTAAAAAGATATTGTGGGCAAACTGCAATGATACTTCAATATTTGTTTTTATTGATTTCAGAATCTTTTCTAATTCTCACTTGTTTTCTTCAGTTCTTTTGAAACTTTCCTAATGTTAAAGATTATGCAATTTTACCAAGCAATGAAGAGGAATGAGGGCCATTTCTTTTGGTGCAGGTATTCTATGTATTCCTCATATAAGTACAGACATTTTTGGGAAGTTGCTGGCAGATGTGTCTAGACTCTTCTCAGTTTAATAAGACACGCATTTAATTTGTTGGTAACATGAAATTTGGAAAACTCAGCAGTGGCCACAGGAATGGAAAAGGTCAGTTTTCATTCTAATCCCAAAGAAAGACAATTGCCAAAGAATGCTCAAATTACCGCACAATTGCATTGAATTCACATGCTAGTAAAGTGCTCAAAATTCTCCAAGCCAGGCTTCAGCAGTACATGAACCATGAACTTCCAGATTTTCAAGCTGGTTTTAGAAAAGGGGGAGGAACCAGAGATTAAATTACAATATTTGCTGGATCATTGAAAAAGCAAGAGAGTTGTAGAAAAAAAAAATCTATTTCTGCTTTATTGACAGTGCCAAAGCCTTTGACTATGTGGATCACCATAAACTGTGGAAAATTCTGAGAGAGCTGGGAATACCAGACTACCTGATCTGCCTCTTGAGAAATCTGTATGCAGGTCAAGAAGCAACAGAACTGGACATGGAACAACAGACTGGTTCCAAATAGGAAAAGGAGTACGTCAAGGCTGTATATTGTCACCCTGCTTATTAACTTATATGATGAGTACATTATGAGAAAAGCTGGGCTGGAAGAAGCACAAGCTGGAATCAAGATTGCTGGGAGAAATACCAATAACCTCAGATATGCAGATGACACCACCCTTCTGGCAGAAAGTGAAGAACTAAAGAGTCTCTTGATGAAAGTGAAAGAGGAGAGTGAAAAAGTTGTCTTGAAACTCAACATTCAGAAAGATAAGATGATGGCCTCTGGTCCCATCACTTCATGGCAGATAGATGGGGAAACAGTGGAAACAGTATCAGACTTTATTTTGGCGGGCTCCAAAATCACTGCAGATGGAGACTGCAGCCATGAAATTAAAAGGCCCTTACTCCTTAGTAGGAAAGTCATGACCAAACTAGACAGCATATTAAAAAGTAGAGACATTACTTTGTCAACAAAGCTCCGTCTAGTCAAGGCTACGATTTTCCCAGGAGTCATATATGGATGTGAGAGTTGAACTATAAAGAAAGCTGAGTGCCAAAGAATTGATGCTTTTGAACTGTGGTGTTGGGAAAGACCCTTGTGAGTCCCTTCGACTGCAAGGAGATCCAACCAGTCCATCCTAAAGGAGGTCAGTCCTGGGTGTTCATTGGAAGGACTGATGTTGAAGCTGAAACTCCAATATTTTGGCCACTTGATGAGAACAGCTGACTCATTTGAAAAGACCGTGATGCTGGGAAAGATTGAAGGCAGGAGGAGAAGGGGACAACAGAGGATGAGATGGTTAGATGGAATCACCGACTCAATGGACATGAGTTTGTATAAACTCTGGGAGTTGGTGATAGAAAGGGAGGCCTGGGGTGTTGTGGTTCATGAGGTCCCAAAGAGTCAGATATGACTGACTGAAGTTGAAATAAATTTGTGTGTGTGTGTGTGTGTGTGTGTGTGTTTCCCAAAAAAATCCCAATGATGTAACCAAAAGCTCAAAATTTATAAAGTAAAATAAGCACATGAGGTTACTCTTCTCATATACCCTTCTGTAAAAACTTCTGCTTTTAATGACCATCATTGTTCTTGAAGGCTTGGCCTGAATTACTGGCAGAAATTGTTACCTCTTAGTGGATAAGTTACAACCCATGAATCAATTTCAGAAGTTTTGATAACTTGAGACAATGCTTTTGGAAGACTACTCCCTGCTGGCAAAATACCTTACTAACTAAGCTAGTCAGTCACAGCCAACATCTAACAGTTTGCAACAAATAGAATTTTATTTTATTAAATAAAGTTACACTATATCTAAAGTACCTGGAGAGCAATTTACACATACATTTAGCATAGCAGTACTAAACCTTGTCTTTGGAGAATTAATTAAGATAAATTACCTATTAGAAGTTTAATTTCAAATTCCAAATGCTTTTCTAGATGAACTTAGTTTATATGCTGTAGAAATAAAATTTTAATCTGTACAGTTTACATTGAAATGCTTATGTGAAATCCACTCATGAATAATTAAAAATCTGATTACCATTTGCCATAAGCAGCCACGTTCTTCGCAGCGTTCTTTAGTTGCAGTGTCTGAATCTGGATAACAAGTAAACTTTTCAACTTCCAAGAAAGTTTGATCCCATTGAACAGTAAAGTTTCCTCCAAGGTTAAATGTCAGATTGTAAATTAGTAGAATCTTTGAAGACAAATAAAACAGTGAAGAGTATTTCTGCCCATTGGATAATTCAAAAATAGTTAGCATTTATAAAATGCAGCAATCCATCAGCAATTCTTCAAATCAAATCTTAATAATTTTAATGTAATATTAAAAGAAAAGAATAGATAGGGAGAACATGCCATGCTACTGGAAAAGCTAGAACCTCAAGACAGGAAAACTATGAGAAATTACAGAATACTGATGAAAAACATCTTTAAATCCAGACATGAGTTTACTTCTCAGTTCTGCCAATAAATGCTCATGAGTTTGAGGAAACACCTATCTTGTTTTAGCTTCAATTTCCTGCCTCTGTAAAATGAAATTAACAGATAAATAATATGTGAAATTTAAAACACATACAATGCTTGGGGCACAGGGCTTCAAATATTAGGTATGAAATAAATATTAACTTCTTCAATGAAGACAAAGTTGACACTGTGCTTGATTTGGAGACTTCCCGAATCAAATCCACTGCTACCAATATTTGAGGTACAAATTAGGAAATAATATGGCAATATACAAAAAGAAAAAAAATGAGAGGATAGTGTTTTATGTGTGTGTGTGTATATATATATGTATATATATAAAATAGTGTATTGAAGTGTATACACATACACATATATATATACAAACTTATAATATATATATATATACAGGTATAGATAGACAGATATACATATGAGCTTTCTAGGTGTGCTTCTAATTTAAAAAAACTGACTGCTAATTCAGGAGACATAAGAGATGTGGGTTCGACTCCTGGGTAGGGAAGATCCTCCGGAGGAGGAAAAAGAAACCAATTCCAATATTCTTACCTGGAGAATTCCATGGAGAGAGGAGCCTGGAGGGTTACAGTTGATAGGGTCTATAGTAGGCATACAGCCACATATATGCATATACACAATATATGTATGGGGTTCCCTGATGGCTCAGTAAACAATCCGCCTGAAATGCAGGAGACTTGGAATCGAAACCCTCAGTTGGGAAGATCCTTTGGAGGAGGGCATGGCAACAAATTCCAGTATTCTGGCCTGGAGAATCCCCATAGACAGAGGAGCCTGATGGGCTATGGTCCATTAGGTAGCAAGGAATTGGACACAACAGATCAACTAAGCATGCACAACATATACATATGCATACATAATGCATCAGTTCAGTTAAGTTCAGCCACTCAGTCTTGTCCAACTCTTTGGGACTCCATGAATCACAGCACGCCAGGCCTTCCTGTCCATCACCAACTCCCGGAGTTCACTCAAACTCATGTCCATCGAGTCAGTGACCCATCCAGCCATCTCATCCTCTGTCGTCCCTTTCTCTTCCAGCTCCCAGTCCCTCCCAGCATCAGAGTCTTTTCCGATGAGTCAACTCTTTGCATGAGGTGGCTAAAGTATTGGAGTTTCAGCTTCAGCATCAGTCTTTCCAATGAACACTCAAGACGGATCTGTTTTAGGATGGACTGGATGGATCTCCTTGCAGTCCAAGGGACTCTCAAGAGTCTTCTCCAACACCACAGTTCAAAAGCATCAGTTCTTCAGTGTCCAGCTTTCTTCACAATCCAACTATCATATCTATACATGACCACTGGAAAAACCATAGCCTTGACTAGATGGAACTTGGTTGACAAAGTAATATCTCTGCTTTTCAGTATGCTGTCTAGGTTGGTCACAACTTTCCTTCCAAGGAGTAAGTGTCTTTTAATTTAATGGCTGCAGTCACCATCTGCAGTGATTTTGGAGCCCAAAAATATAAAGTCTGACACTGTTTCCACTGTTTCTCCATCTATCTGCCATGAAATGATGGCACCAGAGGCCATGATCTTAGTCTTCTGAATGCTGAGCTTTAAGCCAACTTTTTCACTCTCCTCTTTCACTTTCATCAAGAGGCTTTTGAGTTCCTCTTCACTTTCTGCCATAAAGGTGATGTCATCTACATATCTGAGGTTATTGATATTTCTCCTGGCAATCATGATTCCAGCTTATGCTTCTTCCAGCCCAGCATTTCTCATGATGTACTCTGCATAGAAGTTAAATATACAGCCTTGACGCACTCTTTTTCCTATTTGGAACCAGTCTGTTGTTCCATGTCCAGTTCTAACTGTTGCTTCCTGGCCTGCATATAGGTTTCTCGAGAGGCAAGTCAGGTGGTCTGACATTCCCATCTCTTCAAGAATTTTCCACAGTTTATTGTGGTCCACACAGTAAAAGGGTTTGGCATAGTCAATAATGCAGAAATAGATGTTTTTCTGGAATTCTCTTGCATTTTTGATGGTCCAGAGGATGTTGGAAATTTGATTTCTGGTTCCTCTGCCTTTCCTAAAACCAGCTTGAACATCTGGAAGTTCACGATTCATGTAGTTCTCAAGCCTGGCTTGGAGAATTTTGAGCATTACTTTACTAGCGTGTGAGATGAGTGCAATTGTGCAGTAGTTTGAGGGTTCTTTGGCAATTGTCTTTCTTTGGAATTGGAATGAAAACTGACTTTCTCCAGTCCTGTGGTCACTGCTGAGTTTTCCAAATTTGCTGGTATATTGAGTGCAGCACTTTCATAGTATCATCTTTCAGGACTTGAAATAGCTCAACTGGAATTCCATCACCTCCACTAGTTTTGTTCATAGTGATATTTTCTAAGGCCCACTTGACTTCATATTCCAGAATGTCTGGCTCTAGGTTAGTGATCACACCATCGTGATTATCTGGGTCATGAAGCTCTTTTTGTGCAGTTCTTCTGTGTATTCTTGCCACCTCTTCTTAATATCGTCTGCATCTGTTAAGTCCATACCATTTCTGTCCTTTATTGAGCCCATCTTTGCCTGAAATGTTCTGTTGGTATCTCTAATTTGCTTGAAGAGATCTCTAGTCTTTCCCATTCTGTCGTTTTCCTCTATTTCTTTGCACTGATCGCTGAGGAAGACTTTCTTATCTCTCCTTACTATTCTTTGAAACTCTGCATTCAAATGCTTATATTTTTCCTTTTCTCCTTTGCTTTTCACTTCTGTTCTTTTCACAGCTATTTGTAAGGCCTCCTCAGACAGCAATTTTGCTTTTTTTCATTTCTTTTTCTGGGGGATTGGCTTGCTCCCTGTCTCCTGTATAATATCACAAACCTTCGTCCATAGTTCATCAAGCACTCTGTCTATCAGATCCAGTCCCTTAAATCTAATTCTCACTTCCACTGTATAATTATAAAGGATTTGATTTACATTATACTTGAATGGTCTAGTGGTTTTCCTCTCTTTTTTCAATTTAAGTCTGAATTTGGTAAAAAGGAGTTTATGATCTGAGCCACAGTTAGGTCCTGGTCTTGGTTTTGTTGACTGTATAGAGCTTCTCCATCTTTGGCTTCAAAGAATATAATCAAACTGATTTTGGTGTTGACCATCTGGTGATGTTCATTTGTAGCGTCTTCTCTTGTGTTGTTGGAAGAGAGTGTTTGTTATACCAGTGCATTCTCTTGGAAAAATTCTATTAGCCTTTGGCCTGCTTCATTCCATATTCCAAGACCAAACTTGCATGTTAGCCCAGGTGTTTCTTGACTTCCTACTTATGCATTCCAGTCCCCTATAATGAAAAGGACATTTTTGAGGTGTGTTATTTCTAAAAGGTCTTGTAGGTCCTCATAGAACCTTTCAAATTCAGCTTCTTCAACTTTACTGATTTTGAATGATTTGCCTTGGAAATGAACAAAGATCATTCTGTCGTTTTTGAGATTGCATCCAAGTACTGCACTTTGGACTCTTGTTGACCATGATGGTTACTCCATTTCTTCTAAGGGATTCCTGCCTACAGTAGTAAATATAATAGTCATCTGAGTTAAATTCACCTATTCAAGTCCATTTTAGTTTGCTGTTTCCTAAAATGTTGATGTTCACTCTTGCCATCTCCTGTTTGACCACTTCCAATTTGCCTTGATTCATGGACCTGACATTGCTTCTATCGCCAGTCACATCCACAATTGGGTATTGTTTTTGCTTTGGCTCCGTCCCTTCATTCTTTCTGGAGTTATTTCTCCACTGATCTCTAGTATTATATTGGGCACCTACTGACCCTTTCCCCTTTCAGTATCCTAAAGGAGATCAGCCCTGAGTGAACTCTGGAAGATATGATGCTAAAGCTGAAATTCCAGTACTTTGGCCACCTCATGCGAAGAGCTGACTCTCTGGAAAAGACTCTGATGCAGGGAGGGTTTGGGAGCAGGAGAAAAGGGGATGAAGGGGATGACAGAGGATGAGATGGCTGGATGGCATCACCGACTCGATGGCCACGAGTTTGAATGAACTCTGGGAGTTGGTGATGGACAGGGAGGCCTGGCGTGCTGCGACTCATGGGGTTGAAAAGAGTCAGACATGACTGAGCAACTGAAATGAACTAAACTGAGCTTATACATATATATATATATATATATAATAGTGTATTGGCATGTACACTGTATACTCCAAATATTCCATACACTATTATTTTGTTGCTGTTGTTGCTGTTTAGTCATTCACTCATGTCCCAGTCTTATGGACCCCACGGACTACTGCACACCAGACTTCCCTGTTTTCAGCATCTCTTAGAGCTTGCTCACACTCATGTCCTTTGAGTCTGTAAGCCACCAACTGTCTCATTCCTTGTCATCCCCTTCTCCTGCCTTTTATCTTTCCTAGCATAAGGTCTTTTCTAACGAGTCAGCTCTTTGAATAAAGTAGCCAAAGTATTGGAAGTTCAGATTCAGCACCAGTCCTTCCAATGAATATTCAGGGTTGATTTCCTTTAGAATTGACTGGTTGGATTTCCTTGCAATCCAAGTGACTCTCAAGAGTCTTTTCCAATACCACAGTTCAAAAACAATAATTCTTCAACACTCAGTTTTCTTTATGACTCAACTCTCACATCCATACATGACTACTGGAAAAATAATAACTTTGACTACATAGACTTTTGTTGGCAAAGTAATGTCTTTGCTTCTTAATATGTTGTCTAGCTTTGTCATAGCTTTTCTTCCAAGGAGCAAGCATCTTTGATTTCATGGCTATAGTCACTGTCAGCATGATTTTGGAACCAAGAAAATAAAGTCTGTCACTGTTTCCATTGTTCTCCATCTAAATGCCTTGAAGTGACAGGACCAGATGCCATAATCTTCGTTTTTTGAATGTTGAGTTTTAAGCCAAATTTTTCACTCTCCTCTTTCATTTTCATTAAGAAGCTCTTTAGTTCTTCTTCACTTTCTGCCGTTAAAGTGGTGTCAACTGCATATCTTATTGATATTTCCTTTTTCAATCTTGATTCCAACTTGCGATTCACCCAATTGGGCATTTCACATGATGTACTCTTCATATAAGTTAAGTAAGCAGGGTGACAATAAACAACCTTGATGCACTCCTTTCCACATTTTCATCACCTTCACTACCTTTGTTCTTAGTGATGCTTCCTAAGGCCCATTTGACTTCTCACTCTAGGATGTTTGGCTCCAGATGGATGAACATACCATTGATCTTATGTAGGTCATTAAGAACTTTTTTGTATTTTTCTTCTGTGTATTCTTGCCATATCTTCTTAATCTCTTCTGCTCTGTTAGCTCCATACCATTTCTGTCCTTTATTGCACCCATCTTTGCATGAAATGCTTTTTTTCTTTGCCTTTCACTTTTTTCATCTATTTGTAAGACCTCCTCAGACAACCATTTTGCCTTTTTGAATTTCTTTTTATTGGGATGATTTTGATTACTGCCTCCTGTACAATATTCTGAAAAAATATGGTGCACTGGAAAAGGGAATGGCAAACCATTTCAACATCTTGCCTTGAGAACCCAATGAATGTATTTTTATTGTTACAATATTTCAAACTTTTGTTTGGTTATTGTTTATGACAGTGACAAAATGTATCACAATTTCATCTGTACAATTTCTTTTTTTATCCGTCATAGCTCTAATTTAGAAATAAAAAGTCATACAAAGATTAGTCCAAGTTCAGAAGAATTAGAAAGATGTACCTTCAAATGTCTTTGTAAATCTTTGTTGTTGTTTAATTGCTAAATAATGTCCAACTTTTTTGTGACTCCACGGGCTATAGCTTGCCTGGCTCCTCTATCCATGGGATTTCCCAGGCAAGAATACTAGAGTAGGTTACCATTTCCTTCCACAGGGAAACTTCCCAACTCAAGAATCAAACCCTTCTTCTCTGAACTGGCAGGGGTATTCTTTACTGCTGAGTCACCAAGACCTTATAAATCTCTACATTAGCATAAAGCTAGAAATAAATATGAACTGGAATTGTAAAAACTATATAATAAAATGATTTTATATTGTGCCCCCCATATAATCTTTACTAGACTCATAAAATTTTCAATAAGCCTGCATTGTTTAATTTATATTGATGAGTTCTTATAGTCACAAGAATATATATTTTATAGTACATTTACTAAATAAAAAAAACAATTAACCAATACATATTTTATGGAAATTTCTACATGGAAAACTCTGGGCTACAGGGCTTAGGAGCCAGACAAAAGTACTCCAAAATCATATTCTATATCTTAATTTAGAATTTATGCTAACATTACTAATAATTAGGATTATAGACATGGTAAGAAAGTAAATGCCAATAAAAATAACTTATATGTTTTAAATTGCTTTATCTAACATAGTTAAGCAACATTATGATTAAATATTTCATTTTACATAAGAGGAAGCTGAGATATTAATCTATGGTTTAAATGAACAAACTGCCGGGCTAGAATTGAACCCAGTTCTGCTACTTCTTTACCCTTTCTAGTACATTTTTCAAAGGAGTAAAGAATGAGGATAAGAAAGGGACCACTAGAAGGGAAGAATATTAACAAAAATTTGAAAAAGAATATTGATACAAGATATGTTGAAGACAAAGAGCACTCATGAAAGGAGAAGTGAGGAAAACTGAAGAAATGAATTCAATCAGTAACTTAAGAAATCTTAAATGAGAAGTTAAAAAATTTACTATTTTTATTGTATGCAGTAGGTAAATTAGAGAAATGGAATAAAAACAAATATTAGGAAGGCAGAGATAAGTGATATCCAAGAAAAACTTGAATAGAGAGAGAGTAGTAGGAATTCACCTTATGGTTGATATCTCAATATAAATTGAAATGACTTAAAATGGGTTATTGCCAGCAAAAGGAAAATAAAGCTAGAAATGTAATGAATAAAAACAGTCACAAAACCATGAGCCTGAATAATTATAGTTAAAAATGACAGAATATGACACTAAAATATTTTAAGAGATTGTATTTACCTGGTTGGAAGCATCATAACTGAAATTGTAGTGAGCTCTCAGTGGCTGATTATCTTCTATCACTGAAACTTCTGTAACAGTGTCTATCAACCCAAGGACTTTTATGGTCTCAAATGCTAAAGCAGTTCCTTCTGGGTATGATGAATGCATACATGTGATATCTAGCTTGTTCTGAAAAAATATATATATCAAGTAGATGGTCACTGGATACAAATCAGAAATAACAATACAAGTGTATTTAAAAAAAACAGATTAAATCTTATAGTTCTAAATATATATAAATTATAGTCTATTTACTAAATAAAGACAATTAACCAACAGACATTTTTATGAAAATTGCTAAGTGAAAAACTCTGAACCAAAGGGCATAAAATTTCTTAAAAATAATTTTAAGAAAATATTTTGAATCTCACATGATTTAGAATTCATTTACACTGATATCAATAATTTAGTATTTAATTATATATATAATAATAAGAAAAAAAACCCATCATCTATCCTTACATTCTCAATGGCTTTTCATGTTCAAGTACCCTATATAAATATAATTGTTAGCAACTCTTGAAAATTTTTTTATATATTCCATAAAATTATTTTCAGAGATAAAATATACATGATGCAAATTGTGCATATCCCTTCTCACTCTAGGCCTGATGTTGGTGAAGAATAACTTAGCTTTAACAAAAAAAGAGTATATGAAGAAATCTAACTTCTACAAGAAGCATTGCTACTAATTATTCAAAATTTAACCTTGTGCAAAGCATTTTCATTTTCACCCCAAATCCATGACAGTCACTGCTATGATTGGTATATTAAAACACTGTCAAATATGCTGAGATTATTTTCCTAAGATCTGCTTAAACAAGACATAGTGCTTCAAGAAGTCTGATGATTTTGTGCATAAACTTCATCAGAAACTCATCTATTATATTGGAATATACTATTATATTGAAACATAAAAATTTAATGTAATTAATATACAATTTAATAATTTAAATTAAACAATTTATTACATTTCTTTTCATTGATCCTTGGAGAGAAATGCATCTTTCCAAGAAAAGGCACAATCTAGACATTAACAAGCATAGGTCCAAGGAGAATGCTTACATTAGAAACTGAAAATGTATATAAAATGTAGTTTCCCTTTTGGATGGTATCTGTAATGGGGGAAAAATAAGTTATCAGATCAAAATAATGTCAAATTTTTATTTTATTATTACAGTTAGACAACACAGGAAATTTTTTAAATATGTATTATTTATCAAATAAATTAAAATTCTTTTCATTAAACTTCTTAATTATCTTTAAATAAAATAACTTTGGTAGTTTATTTTCCCAGGAAGTAAAGTTAATAAATGCATCTTTTCCCAGTTTGATTTT
>SJYC01106600.1:0-11554 GCA_006408675.1 Madoqua kirkii | reverse complement strand
TCCCTTAACATCTAAACATTTACTCACTTTAAATAAATATTTACTAGAGACTTAAAAGTCATTTTTCTTTGACAAATAAAATAAGAACACTGAATTCTTCTTAGAATCCAACTTTCTAAACCTTTCTGAAGTAATTTCTACATTAAGAATAATCAGTAAAGTTGCATAGAACTCTAAGTCTAATTCTGTGGAGGTTTCAACAATGACAGGTTTCAACATGGACTAAACAGTTCTTATTTCTTCACCCATAATGTAATATTTATTAGCTGAAATATTTATTAGCTGGCAATTACTAATAGAGAATTTAAAATAAAGTTAAATATAAATTATTTGAAGGTAATGAAGTAGCCCCTATGAGTGAGCATCTCCAAGATGTAACCCTTTTATACTTTCAGTTAAAATTATATCAGATATTTTCCATTATTCATTTTAGTATTCACCCATATCAGAAATAGTTTCACGAAACATAAGTTTTAGGAGGAAAATATAGACTCAAAGCTCGTTTAACTCATAAGTTTTCCAAGACGATGAGCAACCATTGAACTAAGAAATTCTACCCAGCTCTAATACTTGCATTCACTAAATTCTGAGATTTTATGACCATTCTAATCCATTGATACATTACCATATGCCAGCTTTGCATTAAGGAGAATAAAGTAATGAATGGTACTTCCATTTCTATGCTCACTGCCTCATAAAGTATGAGAGACTTTGCCCTAGGTACAAAAGTCTTAAAGTTATGAAACTGTTTATGACACAACAGGAAAATTGTCTAATTAAGAAGAGAAAACAAACCAGAGTTAAACCATTTATATTATTAGCAAACTTCTCTGATGTTTTCAGAATATATAAAACAAGCTTACAGTACAAATACTGTAATTATTTCCCCCATAATGTCTGAGAATCTATACCTACAATGTAAATTCAAACTAATAGTTGGGGTTAATTTTAGGTTTGGATTACATTACTTAAATTATATTAACAGAAATTTTAATCCAAGAAAAATATGTGCTGTATGTTACCTATAATATACATATCTGATTAACTGTTCTGCTCTTTCCCAAGTAGCACAGAAAAATGACTCAAAATATGTCATGTCTTGGATAGCCACAAATTTGCCAGCACAAAACTGAAAACTCGTATCAAGACATACTTTATCAGATCTTCCATGAACACTGAGTTGCTAAGGAATTCTATTTTATGACAGGTCAATTTTAACAATATGATTTCTCAAAAAAAAGTTTATTTATACTTCAGAATGTGGACTTCTGACTGGAATATAGAAATCTGGAAAGATCATAATAATATCAATTTTAAAACAATAAAAATCAGTTAACCTGAAAAAACCACAACTTTTCTTGAATTCATTGGTAACAGGTAAGATTAATAACTTCAAATTGAAGTTAGAAGAATGCAATGAGACACAGAACACATTTGCTTAACCAAATTACATGGACACCAATGTCACATAAGCCAGTAAGGAAAATTCAGCTAAAATTTGTGCTGAATTGCTAGAGGTTGAATGTGGCTCATATGAGAGTAACTCTGAAAGCCAAAGACAAGCGATATTTGTACCTATTCACAGGCTCTTTTTAAAAAGTTCTTTTTAATGTGGGCCATTTTTTAAGTCCCCCCCTTTATTTAAACTTGTAGTTTTGTGTTGGAGCACAGCTGATTAACAATGTAATAGTTTTAGGTGGATAGCAAAGGGACTCAGTAACAAGTATACATGTATCCATTCTCCTACAAAGTCCCCTCTCATCCAGGCTGCCACATAATATTGAGTAGAGTTCCGTATGCTACACAACCTTGTTGGCTATCCATTTTAAGTATAGCAATGTGTACAGGCTGATCCAAAACTCCCTATCTATCCCTTCTGCCTATCCTTTCCCCCTAGCAACCATAAGTTAGTTCTCTAAGTCTGTGAAACTGTTTCTGTAAACAAGTTCATTTATATTTCTTTTTAGCTTATGCATATAAAGGCTATCATACAATATTTCTCCTTCTCTGACTTACTTCACTTAGTATAACAATCTCTAGGCCTATCCATGTTCATGCAAATGGCATTATTTTATTCTTTTTAATTTCTGAGTAATATCCCACTGTATATATGTACCACATCTTCTTTATCAATTCCTGTGTTAATGGACAATAAATGACTTTTCTTATGCTGAAATATTTTCCCCTATACCCACTTTCATTCAGTTCAGTTCAGTAGCTCAGTTGTGTCCAACTCTGCAATTGCATGGACTACAGAGCGCCAGGCCTCCCCATCCGTCACCAACTTCCAAAGTTTACTCAAATTCATGTCCATTGAGTCGGTGATGCCATCCAACCATCTCATCCTCTGTTGTCCCTTTGTCCTCCCACTCTCAGTCGTTCCCAGCATAAGAGTATTTTCGAATGAGTCAGTTTTTCGCATCAGGTGGCCAAAGTATTGGAGTTTCAGATTCAACGTCAGTCACTCCAATGAATATCCAGGACTGATTTCCTTTAGGATGGACTGGTTGGATCTCCTTGCAATCCAAGGGACTCTCAAGAGTCTTCTCCAACACCACAGTTCAAAAGCGTCAGTTCTTCAGTGCTCAGCTTTCTTTATAATCCACCTATCACATTCATACATGATGTACAAGGAAAAACCATAGCTTTGACTAGATAGATCTTTGTTGGCAAAGTAATGTCTCTCCATTTTTAATATACTATCTAGGTTGGGCATAACTTTTCTTCCAAGGAGCAAGTGTCTTTTAATTTCGTGGCTGCAGTCACTATCTGCAGTGATTTTGTAGCCCTCCCCCAAAATAGTCTGTCACTGTTCCCATTCCATTAAGTGGCTTTTTTTTTTCTTTTTTTAAATCATGAATGGTGGCTTCCCTGATGGCTTACTGGCAAAGAATACACCCGCAATGCAGGAGACTTGGTTCGATTCCTGGGTTAGGAAGATCCCCTGGAGAAGGGAAAGGCTACTCACTCCAGTATTCTGGCTTAGAAAATTTCATGGACTGTATAGTCCCTGGGGTCGCAAAGAGATGGAGATAACTGAGCAACTTTCACTTTCACTTTCATCATGAATGGATGTTGAATGTTATCAAATGCTTTTCCTTCTTCTCTTGAAATAATCATGTGGTTTTTGTCTTTTCTTTTGTTGATGTGATATATCACATTGATTGATTTGCCTATGCTGAACCATCCTTGTGATACTGGGATGAATCTAACCTGGTCATGATGTATGATCTTTTTTATGTATTATTGGCTTTGGTTTGCTAATATCTTGTTGATAATTTTTTGCTTCTATATTCATGAAAGATTTTGGACTGTGATTTTTTTTTGGGGGGGGGTGTAGTTTCTTTGTCTGCTTCTGGTATCAGATATCTTGTTTGGGACCCTGAATGCTTCCTGTACCTAGACATCTGTTTCCTTTAGCTTTGGGAAGTTTCCATTCATAATTTCTTCAAATATACTGTCAGTCCCCTTTTCTCTTTCTTTTCCTTCCAGGATTCCTATTATGTGTAGATTGGCGTGCTTTCTATTATCGCATAAGTAGCTTATATCGCTTCCATTTTTTTCTTTTTTTTTTTTTTAAATTTGGCGTTCTGTCTCTTGTCCTGATTGAGTGATTTCCATTATTCTATCATTTAGATGACTTATTTGTTTTTCTGCATCATTCATTCTGCTATTCACTGCCTTCAGCTCAGCTTATGAATTGGTGAGTGAGTTTTCTAACATATCTTGGTTTCTCTTTGTAATTTCTAGTTCATTCAACAGTAACTTTCATTCCTATCAATAGCCTTTCTTAATTCTCTCCTTATTTTCATTATCTCCTTTTTGAACTTGGTATCTATTAGAATAAAGAGTTCTGTTTCTTTATTCTTTTGAAAGTTATAAAGAGTCAGGATTGATTTGTCTTTTATTCAAACTTTAAATTTTTAATTTTGCATTAAGATATAACCGATTTACAATGTTCTGGCAGTTTCGGGCATACAGTGAAGAGATTTAGCCATTCATATACATGTATCCTCTTGGCCATCGCCCTTGACCTCAGACGTGGGGTAACTGCTCTCAGCACACATCTGAGGTCAGGGGCAATGGCCTAAAGGAGCAACCCCACATCCAAGGAGTGGCAGCTGTGTGGGCACAGGAGGGTCAAGAGGAGCTAAGCCATGTTCAAGGTCAGGAGTAGTGACCATGAGGGGATACCCCTCGTCCAATGTGAGGAGCAGCAGCTGTGCTTTGCTGGAGCAGCAGAGAAGAGATACCCCACATCCAAAGTAAGAGAAACCCAAGTAAGATGGAAGGTGCTGAAAGATGACATCGGAGGGCAGACACACTGAAACCATAATCACAGAAAACTAGTCAGTCTGATCACATAGACCAGAACCTTGTCTAACTCAGTGAAACTAAGTCATGCCCTGTGGGGCCATGCAAGATGGGCAGGTCATGGTAGAGAGGTATGACAGAATGTGATCCACTGGAGAAGGCAGTGGCAAACCACTTCAGTATTCTTGCCTTGAGAATCTCATGAACAGTATGAAAATGCAAAATGACAGAATACTGAAAGAGGAACTCCCAAGGTCGGTAGGTGCCCAATATGTTACTGGAGATCAGTGGAGAAATAACTCCAGAAAGAATGAATGGATGGAGCCAAAGCAAAAACAATACCCAGCTGTGAATGTGACTGGTGATAGAAGCAAGGTCTGATGCTGTAAAGAGCAATATTGTATAGGAACCTGTCAGGTCCATGAATCAAGGCAAATTGGAAGTGGTCAAACAGGAGATGATGAGAGGGAACATCGACATTCTAGGAATCAGTAAACTAAAATGGACTAAATGGATGAATTTAACTCAGATGACCATTATATCTACTACTGTAGGAAGGATTCCCTTAGAAGAAATGGAGTAGCCATCATGGTCAACAAAGAGTCCAAAATGCAGTACTTGGATGCAGTCTCAAGAACGACAGGATGATCTCTGCTCATTTCCAAGGAAAACCATTCAGTATCACAGTAATCCAAGTCTATGCCACGACCAGTAACACTGAAGTAGCTGAACAGTTCTATGAAGACCTACAAGACCTTTCAGAACTAACACCCAAAGAAGAGTCCTTTTTATTACAGGAGACTGGATGCAAAAGTAGGAGGTCGAGAAACACCTGGAGTAACAGGCAAATTTGGCCTTGGAGAACAGAATGAAGCAAGGCAAAGGCTAACAGAGTTTTGCCAAGAATGCACTGGTCATAGCAAACACCCTCTTCCAACAACACAAGAAGACTACACATGGCCATCACCAGATGGTCAACACTGAAATCAGATTGATTATATTCTTTGCAGCCAAAGATGGAGAAGCTCTATACAATCAGCAAAAACAAGACCAGGAGCTGACTGTGGCTCAGGTCATGAACTTCTTATTGCTAAATTCAGACTTAAATTCAAGAAAGTAGGGAAAACCACTAGACCATTCAGGTATGACCTAAATCAAATCCCTTATGATTATATAGTGGAAGTGAGAAATAGGTTTAAAGGCCTAGATCTGATAGATAGAGTGCCTGATGAACTATGGAATGAGGTTCGTGACATTGTACAGGAGACAAGGATCAAGACCATCCACATGGAAAAAAAAATGTAAAAAAGCAAAATGACTGGGGAGACCTTACAAATAGCTATGAAAAGAAGAGAAAAGGAAAGCCAAGGAGAAAAGGAAAGATATAAGCATCTGACTGCAGAGTTCCAAAGAATAGCAAGGAGAAATAAGAAAGCTTTCCTCAGTGATCAGTGCAAAGAAATATAGGAAAACAACAGAAAGGGAAAGACTAGAGATCTCTTCAAGAAAATTAGAGATTCCAAGGGAGCATTTTATGCAAGGATGGGCCCAATAAAGGCCATAAATGGCATGGACATAACAGAAGCAGAAGATATTAAGAAGAGAAAAGATCTTCATGACCAAGATAATGATGATGGTGTGATCACTCAGGTAGAGCCAGACATCCTGGAATGTGCAGTCATGTGAGTCTTAGGAAGTATCACTATGAACAAAGCTACTGGAGGTGATGATATTCCAGTTCAGCTATTTCAAATCCTGAAAGATGATGCTGTGAAAGTGCTGCACTCAATATGCCAGCAAATTTGGAAAACTCAGCAGTGGCTGCAGGACTGGAAAGACTCAGCATTCATTCCAATCCCAAAGAAAAGCAAAGCCAAAGAATGCTCAAACTACCACACAATTGTACTCATCTCACATACTACTGAAGTAATGCTCAAAATTCTCCAAGCCAGACTTTGGCAATATGTGAACTGTGAACTTTCAGCTGTTCAAGGTGGTTCTAGAAAAGGCAGAGGAACTAGAGATAAAATTGCCAGCATCCACTGAATCATCGAAAAAGTACTCAGCATTCATTCCAATCCCAAAGAAAAGCAAAGCCAAAGAATGCTCAAACTACCACACAATTGTACTCATCTCACATACTACTGAAGTAATGCTCAAAATTCTCCAAGCCAGACTTTGGCAATATGTGAACTGTGAACTTTCAGCTGTTCAAGGTGGTTCTAGAAAAGGCAGAGGAACTAGAGATAAAATTGCCAGCATCCACTGAATCATCGAAAAAGCAAGGGAATTCCAGAAAAATATCTAGATTTATTGATTTTGCCAAAGCCTTTGACTGTGTGAATCAAAATAAACTGCGAAAAATCTTGAAAGAGATGAGAATACCAGACCACCTGACCTGACTCTTGAGAAACCTATATGCAGATCAGGAAGCAACAGTTAGAACTGGGCATGGAACAAAAGACTGGTTCCAAATAGGAAAAGGAGTATGTCAAGGCTGTCTATTTCACTCTGCTTATTTAACTTATATGCAGAGTACATTATGAGAAACGCTGGGCTGGATGAAGCACAAGCTGGAATCAAGATTGCCGGGAGAAACATCAATAACCTCAGATATGCAGATGACACCATCCTTATGGCAGAAAATGAAGAGGAACTAAAAAGCCTCTTGATGAAAGTGAAAAAGTTGGCTTAAAGCTCAGCATTCAGAAAACGAAGATCATGGCATCTGGTCCCATCACTTCATGGCAAATAGATAGGGAAACAGTGGAAACAATATCAGACTTTATTTGGGGGGGGGCTCTAAAATCACTGCAGATGGTGACTGCAGCCATGAAATTAAAAGATGCTTACTCCTTGGAAGGAAAGTTATGACCAACCTAGATAGTATATTCAAAAGCAGAGACATTAATTTTCGAACAAAGGTCTTTCTAGTCAAGGCTATGGTTTTTCCTGTGGTCATGTATGGATGTGAGAGTTGGACTGTGAAAAGAGCTGAGCACCAATGAATTGATGCTTTTAAAGTGCGGTGTTGGAGAAGACTCTTGAAAGTCCCTTGGACTGCAAGGAGATCCAACCAGTCCATTCTAAAGGAAATCAGCCCTGGGTGTTCATTGGAAGGACTGATGGTAAAGCTGAAACTGCAATACTTTGGCCACCTCATGTGAAGAGTTGACTCTTCAAAAAGATCCTGATGCTGGGAGAGATTGAGGGCAGGAGGTGAAGGGGATGACAGAGGATGAGATGGCTGGATGGCATTACCGACTCGATGGATATGAGTTTGAGTGAACTCTGGGAGTTGATGATAGACAGGGAGGCCTGACGTGCTGCGATTGATGAGGTTGCAAAGAGTTGGACACGACTGAGCAACTGAACTGAACTGATACATGTACTCCTTCTCCGCCAAATCCTCCTTCTATTGTTTGTTCTTTCAGGGGAATTATCTTGATCTTTTAATTGGGAGTGTTTCCTCTTCTTCTTCATTTTACTTATATTTCGTTTACTCCCTGGATTTAGGATAAATGATTATCTGCTGCAGTCTTTACTCTATGTGTTGATTGTTATGTGCTTGATAGCAGGTGTGACTCATGTTGAGAGACTGAAATGGATACTGAGCAATTCTCTTTGCTCTGTAGTTATCACTGTGGTATCAGGGGTCAGGATTTGCCTCCTAGTTGCTAGCACAGCAGCCCTCAGATCCATTCTGAGCTGCAGTGTGAGACAGGTGGAACTGAAGCACTCCCACTGGCAGAGGAGCCTCTGAGTATTTCAGCTCTAGTATTCCTAGAGCTGTCCATTTGGGAGTGTTCTCTGTGGTGCTGATTGTTTGTGCTCACAAAGTACATTGTTGTTGGCACTGCCACTGGCCCCACCTCCACTACAGAAATGCAGGCAATTTGCCCTAGTGTCCCTCAGGTTGCTGTGTTCACAAAGCTGCCAGCATGGATCCTTGGGTGCCAATCTGTTGAAGAAGTCAGGAACCCAGAACACAGTACCTGGACCTGCTGCGGGAGCAATGGAAGCAACCCAGACCCTGGCCCTGCTTCTGTGTTCACATTTCTGCAGAGCCCACAGATGCTGAGCCCGGACCAGTCTTAGCCACTGGAGTACCTGTTGTCTTGCTGGCAGAGCTTGTAGTGGCAGCAACAAGAAAGAGGCGGCTATGGTAGATCTAGCCCTTTCCTCACTTGTGCATTAATAGTGGGATTTCAATGGCAGTACATGCCCTCTATACTGTGAGCATATCAAAAGTGAGGCTGGTATGGTGGGCCCTGGACCTCCCTCCTGGCATGCCTTAGTGAGGACACTTTGCTTCTATGATGGGACTGTGCTTCCTCCATGTACACCTCCCCACCATGCCCCATCTAACCCCTTGTGGACCATACTACACTCCAGCTACTTCAAGTTGTTTCTGTGCAGCCAACCTCAGTTCTCTGAAGCCCAGGATTCAGCATCCAAACCCTGCATGTACCAGCAGGTGCATATATGGGCTTTGTATTTCAGTGAGGTAGCATGGATCCTCTGTGCCCTCTGCCACCCCACCTAGTCTTTGTCCTACCATTGGATTACCTCTGTGGTTCACTGTTGAGTCTCTGCCCCAGTTATGGCTACCTTAGATACAGTGCCATGCTGTGATGTGGAGTAAGCAGGGCCTGAGCATAAACTTGGCTTAGGCTAAGGTGTGCGATTAGATAGTGACCTCTCTCTACCCTTCCTGGGGTGCCAGTGTACATATGCTTTTTTTATGAGTGGAATCCAAGAGTCTTACTGGCATTCTGTGGGTCTCAGTGGTCCTCCAACAAGACAAGAGGGTTTGTGTCTATATCTCTGTTCTTTATAAAGATGCTTATATACTTTCTGGATCACCAGCCCCTTTTCTTTACCTCAGTTCTATAAGTCTACTGTTAATATGCCCACTTATGTCTACTAATTACATTAAATTTTGCAGTTAGAGTAACTGAAATGTACAAAAGGGAGCACACATTGAATAAAAGAATTACTATTTGAGCATTTTATAGATTAGAAAGACTACTGATATCAGTCAGATCTGACTGGGATAACATCAAAAACAAGAACTGCATGCACAGCTTATACTGAGGAGAGATATTAGCAGTCAAATCTATTGACATGGGCCAAATAATGAGAGGGGTTTTTTTTGTTTGTTTATTTGTTTTTTAGTTCTAGGAGTTTAAACAAAAACCTGAAATGGAACCGATTGACTCATACTGAAGTAAATACAAAGTAAACCAATGATTTTGGCTTGAGATGTGTGGTTCAGTGGTCTGATGGAATGTCACAACAGGCTAAGTCACTGCAAACAATGGCTTCAGGGCTGTGACCACCAGCTGTCACTTCTAACATATCAGAATCATTTTCAGTTCGGTTCAGTTCAGTTCAGTCTCTCAGTCGTGTCCGACTCTTTGCGACCCCATGAATCGCAGCAAGCCAGGGGAGTGAAAAAAGTTAGCACCACTTCTTACCATGTTCTCCCTCATACTGCCAGTCTCTTTCTGCTTATGTGCTGGGTGTAGCGGAGACCATCCACCAATCAGGCCAGGGTAGGTAGGCCAACAGGGAAGGGCCAATCACTCTGTTCAGCTACAGCCAGACTCACCCCTGTAGCAGTTCCTATGGCTCTAGCCTGGACTCCTGTACAGGAATCTGGCTCTGAAAGTGGCAGCTGGAGAGGATAATAAGACCTCCTGCTGCATGAAATTGAGTGAATGAATGGGTGAGCTGCAGGGATCACTTGCAAAGGGACCAAGAGTGATAAGGAAACAACTAATTCAAGCAGATGCTTTTGATACCTAACTCCTAAACTTGCCTGTGGCATGAGGAATGCCATCTCTCATGGGAGAGAAGGGAGTGGGAGGCCATATTATCACTATTGAGTCTTTCTAGGAGCCAGGGCTTCAAGCAACACTCCTGGTTCCTTCTCTCAACCACCTCCTCTGCTCTCCACTCACTCCTTGTGCTTCTTCTTTCTTTGTCTGCTTTGCTGACCTGCTGTCCTTTGATGTGTGCCTTGTCCTCTTGCCTGTATCACTCTCAGAGTCTGAGTTGTCAGAGTCAGATGACTTCCTGTCTCTATATTTGCTTTTCTCCTTTCTTTTTCTAGAAGAATTTCTCATGGGGTCAGGCTTTTCAAACTCTGTTGATTTTGCCTTTTCCTTCTCCTCTTCCTCATAGGAGAGTACTTGGTCCCACCTGGTTGCATGAAACAGTCCTTTGCAAAGTGGCCTTTACAGAAACACTTCTTGAAGATAGTGTTCAGGACAGCCTCAGGGGTGATCTTCTGCCCAGTGTAATCCTGGAAGGACTGCCTCCGCCTGTCTTCTTGCTCAATGATAATGTTGTCGGGATCAAGGTCCTTCCCAGTCCCTTAGTTGACAAGCTTCATGGAGAAAGATAATTTTATCCTATCATTTTTTGTCTCTCCATCAGTAAGATTCATCCACACTTTATCTCCAACATCTACTATCTCAGCGGGCTTATCCACGTGATAGGATGATATATGAGTTTGAACCAGACCTTACTTTCCACAGCCTGGAATTTTGAAAAAGTCTCCATAGTCTGTGACTTAGCAACCTCTTCTTGGAAAATAGTGTAGAGAGCAAGCAAGTTTCCCACGGTCTCAGGTCTTCCTGAATTCATTCTTAATGTTCTATAGCTTCTCCATTTCTCTTCTGCTAAAGCTAATTGAAGTGTTTTGGTGTCAACCTCTGGTCTTCCCCTTGCAGCATTAATGACAGATTTTTAATCACACAGAACTACCTCTTGACCCTAAACTATAATTCCAGAAATCAATAATGGAAACCCATTATCCAAAAATATTGTATTTACTTCCTTAAATCATAATTTTCTTGGTTTCAAGGTCAGCTGTAGGACACAAATATATGAAAGAAAAGAAACAAAAAGTAAAGCTGGATGTATGGAGGTATAAATTTAAATAATCTCATTTTATATATGTTTTGTTATAGTAGTTAACATCTAAATTTATTTTCTACAATAAGCAAGAAATAAAGAGTTTGAGATTAAATCAGATTAGATTTTATTTTGAGTATTCTGTTGGTCACTTTATGCAATAAATGGGGGAAGTACATGTTATTTGTTTGAAGAATATCTGTCCTACTCTAGCAAAAACATCAACATTCAAGTTAGTGCCAACCAACCCAACTGAATTGTTTTTGAAATGTCATGAGCCTACGTTTCTCTTTCAAGGCCAATAACCGAAAAAGAA
>SJYC01106599.1:0-26669 GCA_006408675.1 Madoqua kirkii | reverse complement strand
AGATGGTGACTGCAGCCATGAAATTAAAAGATGCTTACTCCTTGGAAGGAAAGTTATGACCAACCTAGATAGTATATTCAAAAGCAGAGACATTAATTTTCGAACAAAGGTCTTTCTAGTCAAGGCTATGGTTTTTCCTGTGGTCATGTATGGATGTGAGAGTTGGACTGTGAAAAGAGCTGAGCACCAATGAATTGATGCTTTTAAAGTGCGGTGTTGGAGAAGACTCTTGAAAGTCCCTTGGACTGCAAGGAGATCCAACCAGTCCATTCTAAAGGAAATCAGCCCTGGGTGTTCATTGGAAGGACTGATGGTAAAGCTGAAACTGCAATACTTTGGCCACCTCATGTGAAGAGTTGACTCTTCAAAAAGATCCTGATGCTGGGAGAGATTGAGGGCAGGAGGTGAAGGGGATGACAGAGGATGAGATGGCTGGATGGCATTACCGACTCGATGGATATGAGTTTGAGTGAACTCTGGGAGTTGATGATAGACAGGGAGGCCTGACGTGCTGCGATTGATGAGGTTGCAAAGAGTTGGACACGACTGAGCAACTGAACTGAACTGATACATGTACTCCTTCTCCGCCAAATCCTCCTTCTATTGTTTGTTCTTTCAGGGGAATTATCTTGATCTTTTAATTGGGAGTGTTTCCTCTTCTTCTTCATTTTACTTATATTTCGTTTACTCCCTGGATTTAGGATAAATGATTATCTGCTGCAGTCTTTACTCTATGTGTTGATTGTTATGTGCTTGATAGCAGGTGTGACTCATGTTGAGAGACTGAAATGGATACTGAGCAATTCTCTTTGCTCTGTAGTTATCACTGTGGTATCAGGGGTCAGGATTTGCCTCCTAGTTGCTAGCACAGCAGCCCTCAGATCCATTCTGAGCTGCAGTGTGAGACAGGTGGAACTGAAGCACTCCCACTGGCAGAGGAGCCTCTGAGTATTTCAGCTCTAGTATTCCTAGAGCTGTCCATTTGGGAGTGTTCTCTGTGGTGCTGATTGTTTGTGCTCACAAAGTACATTGTTGTTGGCACTGCCACTGGCCCCACCTCCACTACAGAAATGCAGGCAATTTGCCCTAGTGTCCCTCAGGTTGCTGTGTTCACAAAGCTGCCAGCATGGATCCTTGGGTGCCAATCTGTTGAAGAAGTCAGGAACCCAGAACACAGTACCTGGACCTGCTGCGGGAGCAATGGAAGCAACCCAGACCCTGGCCCTGCTTCTGTGTTCACATTTCTGCAGAGCCCACAGATGCTGAGCCCGGACCAGTCTTAGCCACTGGAGTACCTGTTGTCTTGCTGGCAGAGCTTGAGTGGCAGCAACAAGAAAGAGGCGGCTATGGTAGATCTAGCCCTTTCCTCACTTGTGCATTAATAGTGGGATTTCAATGGCAGTACATGCCCTCTATACTGTGAGCATATCAAAAGTGAGGCTGGTATGGTGGGCCCTGGACCTCCCTCCTGGCATGCCTTAGTGAGGACACTTTGCTTCTATGATGGGACTGTGCTTCCTCCATGTACACCTCCCCACCATGCCCCATCTAACCCCTTGTGGACCATACTACACTCCAGCTACTTCAAGTTGTTTCTGTGCAGCCAACCTCAGTTCTCTGAAGCCCAGGATTCAGCATCCAAACCCTGCATGTACCAGCAGGTGCATATATGGGCTTTGTATTTCAGTGAGGTAGCATGGATCCTCTGTGCCCTCTGCCACCCCACCTAGTCTTTGTCCTACCATTGGATTACCTCTGTGGTTCACTGTTGAGTCTCTGCCCCAGTTATGGCTACCTTAGATACAGTGCTATGCTGTGATGTGGAGTAAGCAGGGCCTGAGCATAAACTTGGCTTAGGCTAAGGTGTGCGATTAGATAGTGACCTCTCTCTACCCTTCCTGGGGTGCCAGTGTACATATGCTTTTTTTATGAGTGGAATCCAAGAGTCTTACTGGCATTCTGTGGGTCTCAGTGGTCCTCCAACAAGACAAGAGGGTTTGTGTCTATATCTCTGTTCTTTATAAAGATGCTTATATACTTTCTGGATCACCAGCCCCTTTTCTTTACCTCAGTTCTATAAGTCTACTGTTAATATGCCCACTTATGTCTACTAATTACATTAAATTTTGCAGTTAGAGTAACTGAAATGTACAAAAGGGAGCATACATTGAATAAAAGAATTACTATTTGAGCATTTTATAGATTAGAAAGACTACTGATATCAGTCAGATCTGACTGGGATAACATCAAAAACAAGAACTGCATGCACAGCTTATACTGAGGAGAGATATTAGCAGTCAAATCTATTGACATGGGCCAAATAATGAGAGGGTTTTTTTTTGTTTGTTTATTTGTTTTTTAGTTCTAGGAGTTTAAACAAAAACCTGAAATGGAACCGATTGACTCATACTGAAGTAAATACAAAGTAAACCAATGATTTTGGCTTGAGATGTGTGGTTCAGTGGTCTGATGGAATGTCACAACAGGCTAAGTCACTGCAAACAATGGCTTCCTGGCTGTGACCACCAGCTGTCACTTCTAACATATCAGAATCATTTTCAGTTCGGTTCAGTTCAGTTCAGTCTCTCAGTCGTGTCCGACTCTTTGCGACCCCATGAATCGCAGCAAGCCAGGGGAGTGAAAAAAGTTAGCACCACTTCTTACCATGTTTTCCCTCATACTGCCAGTCTCTTTCTGCTTATGTGCTGGGTGTAGCGGAGACCATCCACCAATCAGGCCAGGGTAGGTAGGCCAACAGGGAAGGGCCAATCACTCTGTTCAGCTACAGCCAGACTCACCCCTGTAGCAGTTCCTATGGCTCTAGCCTGGACTCCTGTACAGGAATCTGGCTCTGAAAGTGGCAGCTGGAGAGGATAATAAGACCTCCTGCTGCATGAAATTGAGTGAATGAATGGGTGAGCTGCAGGGATCACTTGCAAGGGACCAAGAGTGATAAGGAAACAACTAATTCAAGCAGATGCTTTTGATACCTAACTCCTAAACTTGCCTGTGGCATGAGGAATGCCATCTCTCATGGGAGAGAAGGGAGTGGGAGGCCATATTATCACTATTGAGTCTTTCTAGGAGCCAGGGCTTCAAGCAACACTCCTGGTTCCTTCTCTCAACCACCTCCTCTGCTCTCCACTCACTCCTTGTGCTTCTTCTTTCTTTGTCTGCTTTGCTGACCTGCTGTCCTTTGATGTGTGCCTTGTCCTCTTGCCTGTATCACTCTCAGAGTCTGAGTTGTCAGAGTCAGATGACTTCCTGTCTCTATATTTGCTTTTCTCCTTTCTTTTTCTAGAAGAATTTCTCATGGGGTCAGGCTTTTCAAACTCTGTTGATTTTGCCTTTTCCTTCTCCTCTTCCTCATAGGAGAGTACTTGGTCCCACCTGGTTGCATGAAACAGTCCTTTGCAAAGTGGCCTTTACAGAAACACTTCTTGAAGATAGTGTTCAGGACAGCCTCAGGGGTGATCTTCTGCCCAGTGTAATCCTGGAAGGACTGCCTCCGCCTGTCTTCTTGCTCAATGATAATGTTGTCGGGATCAAGGTCCTTCCCAGTCCCTTAGTTGACAAGCTTCATGGAGAAAGATAATTTTATCCTATCATTTTTTGTCTCTCCATCAGTAAGATTCATCCACACTTTATCTCCAACATCTACTATCTCAGCGGGCTTATCCACGTGATAGGATGATATATGAGTTTGAACCAGACCTTACTTTCCACAGCCTGGAATTTTGAAAAAGTCTCCATAGTCTGTGACTTAGCAACCTCTTCTTGGAAAATAGTGTAGAGAGCAAGCAAGTTTCCCACGGTCTCAGGTCTTCCTGAATTCATTCTTAATGTTCTATAGCTTCTCCATTTCTCTTCTGCTAAAGCTAATTGAAGTGTTTTGGTGTCAACCTCTGGTCTTCCCCTTGCAGCATTAATGACAGATTTTTAATCACACAGAACTACCTCTTGACCCTAAACTATAATTCCAGAAATCAATAATGGAAACCCATTATCCAAAAATATTGTATTTACTTCCTTAAATCATAATTTTCTTGGTTTCAAGGTCAGCTGTAGGACACAAATATATGAAAGAAAAGAAACAAAAAGTAAAGCTGGATGTATGGAGGTATAAATTTAAATAATCTCATTTTATATATGTTTTGTTATAGTAGTTAACATCTAAATTTATTTTCTACAATAAGCAAGAAATAAAGAGTTTGAGATTAAATCAGATTAGATTTTATTTTGAGTATTCTGTTGGTCACTTTATGCAATAAATGGGGGAAGTACATGTTATTTGTTTGAAGAATATCTGTCCTACTCTAGCAAAAACATCAACATTCAAGTTAGTGCCAACCAACCCAACTGAATTGTTTTTGAAATGTCATGAGCCTACGTTTCTCTTTCAAGGCCAATAACCGAAAAAGAATTTTTGAAAATTCACCCAAAGAAGATAAATCTGCAAAGGAAAATGACTAAAAGTCATGTAACAGAAAAAATAGCATTCAAAATAGAGAAATATGATCATAAAAATCACTTAATAACTGAAAATGTACAATGTTATGTAAATCTAGGTTGCATTTTATAAAAAAACAATTTACTGATTGAAATAAAATTCATACTTGAAATATTTTGAATATTTCAGGTTGTGTTCTAGTTACCTTGATCTTAAGGAAAAAAAGAATTCATATTTAAAAACTAGTTCCCACAAACAATGACCTCAAAGATAAAACACTTTAATATTATAATAACATCCTAGAAGAGTTATTGGAGCAAATTGTTGAAGTAAGATAAAACAGCTGGCATTATGGAATAAAAATGGTTTCCAGTAAAGAAGAGAAAATGAAGGGAGTTCACATATACTAAGACTTGGTATAAAAAACTGTGCTACTCTTATCTCATTATTTTATTTTACCCCCTCCCCCTGAAAAGTGAACACTGCTCTAGAGTTACAGGTGTGGAAGGCAAGGTTCAATGACAGTCCGTGAAAGAGCTAGAGATTTCTATCTCCAAAGGCCATGTACTTTGCATGAAAGCATAAATATATGGAGTTTACCTATCATATATTTTAAACAGTAAATAGCAATTTTATGCACAATATAGTCATGAATAAGCTTCTCAGCACTATCTGAATCACCAGGGTGAAGTCCCAGAGTTCATCAGGTCATTTTTATTTATAAGGATATTAACTTGATAGTGAGAGTGTACATGCAGGAATCACATCTTGCAGCAGTGTCTAGTTTCCAATGAGGCACTTTGCCAAGGATACTTTGTTTTTCTCTTAACCATGGAGACTGGAAATCCGGAAAGGTGGTAAAATTTTTTTAATTAAGTAAATAAAGAAAAATGCACATAAAAGATAAAAATTCTTCCATGTCCAGGGGTGTCTGTACAATCTTAAGTGTATCTAAGACTCCTTAACCATCTCTAGAAATTTTAAACCAAATCAGTTCAGTTCAGTTCAGTCGCTCAGTCCTGTCTGACTCTTGTATATACTTTGTTTTTCTCTTAACCATGGAGACTGGAAATCCGGAAAGGTGGTAAAATTTTTTTAATTAAGTAAATAAAGAAAAATGCACATAAAAGATAAAAATTCTTCCATGTCCAGGGGTGTCTGTACAATCTTAAGTGTATCTAAGACTCCTTAACCATCTCTAGAAATTTTAAACCAAATCAGTTCAGTTCAGTTCAGTCGCTCAGTCCTGTCTGACTCTTGTAGACCCCATGGACTGCAGCATGCCAGGCTTCCCTGTCCATAACCAACTCCTGGAGCTTGCTCAAACTCATTTCTATCGAGTCAGTGATGGCATCCAACCATCTTATCCTATGTCATCCCCTTCTCCTCCTGCCTTTAATCTTTCCCAGTATCAGGATCTATCCCAAAGAGTCAGTTATTTGCATCAGGTGGCCAAAGTATTGGAGTTTCAGCTTCAACATCAGTCCTTCCAATGAATATTCAGGACTGATTTCACTTAGGATGGACTGGTTGGATCTCTTTCCAGTCCAAGGGACTCTCAAGAGTCTTCTTCAACACCACAGTTCAAAATATCAATTCTTCAGCTCTCAGCTTTCTCTATAGTCCAACTCTCACATCCATACATGACTACAGGAAAAACCATAGCTTTGACTAGACAGACCTTTGTGGCAAAGTAATGTTTCTGCTCTTTAATATGCTATCTAGGTCATAGCTTTTCTTCCAAGGAGCAAGTGTCTTTTAATTTTATGACTGCAGTCACCATCTGCAGTGATTTTGGAACCCAAGAAAATAAAGTCTGTTACTGTTTACATTGTTTCTCCGTTTATTTTCCATGGATACCAAATAGCAGCTATAATATTTACTTTAATGGTTAATTCTTCCAAATAAACGGCCAAAAGTGTACCGTTGTGTCATTCAAAACTGTAGCATTCAAGATTTTTCATAGACAGCTCTTCCCTTTGCTGACTACCCTTTCTCTTTATCTTGAATCATTACCTAAATCTTGCTTATGGAAATAGCACTAAAATAAACATTTAACTCAACAACTCAATATGGTCAAATCAGTACTTTACTGATTCTAAAGTAACTCAGGGGCTTAGAAATTATTACAGTATGTCTCTGATATGTGCTTAGTAAATTGGTTAACAGAGGGCAGATAGCTCTTTAAACAGTTCATAAAATGATGTTAAAAAATTCTGGACCTTAATATTTGCCTCTAATCTATGGAGAAATAAAAGATTATTTCATAAACAGTGTTAGAAAAAGAAGGTAGTCACTTGGAAAAAAAACCATATGTTGCATTTTTACCTCACCTTTTCTCTAAAATTGGACTCATATGTCAGGATTTATAAGAGGGGAAAAAAGCAAGAATCAAAACAATCTGAAAAAATAGCATTCTACTTAAAACCATATATATATTTATACTTGTATATGGTACATATATGTACTATACACATCCACCCATATGCACACACCAGGTATTATTTCTAGAGTATTTACCTTTTTACTCCTGTTGAACTTTATGAGACATTCATCTTGGAAGGCTGCTTGATCCAGAAGAAAGAACTAGAATCAGAATTAGTAGCTCTGAATACAAGTCTCAGCTTCAACATTACCTGACCATATAATCTTGGATAAGTACTCGAACCTTTTTGTCTCAGTTTACCTCAAGAATAAGCAAAGATTAAAAAACTTTATTTTAATAAAAGTCAGTGTGTCATAGTAGCCTCAAAACCTCTGACTTGACTTACTAGGACATACAGATTTTAATCTTTGTTTATTCCTTATTTTAATAAAAGTCAGTGAGTCCTAGTAAGTCAAGTCAGGGGTTTTGAGGCTACAAACCTAAGTCTAAAGGTTTGCTTTGTTATTTCTTGGTTTTAGGTCCTTGAAAAGTGATTTAAACTATTTACATTTAATTTTCACAACTGATATCAAGGATAATATCTATCTCCTAGTGGTGCCAATAAAAACAATGAGGCTCAGAAAGTTTAAATGATTTATTCAGAGATGTAAGACACTGACAGACAGAAAAGTCTACATCTGTTGTCTAATTTATTTTAACCTATTCACAACATTGGTTACTCAGGTGGCTTACTGGTAAAGAATCTGCCTGCCAAGCAGGAAACCCAGGCTCGATTCCTGGTTCGGGAGGATCCCCTGGAGGAGGAAATGGCAACCCACTCCAGTATTGCTGCCTGGGAAATCCCATAACAGAGGAGTCTAGTGGGCTACAGTCCATGGGCTCACAAAAGAGTCAGACACAACTTAGTGGCTAAACAACAACGAATTCATAACATTGTAGAGCATATTTTCAACCAAAATGTCCTTGATAGCAATATAAAAAGAATAGGACACACATAAATTTTCTTAAATTGCTCTAAATTAGCATGAATATTACAGTTCTAATTATATAACTAAGAAGATTCTTACATACTTTAGGGATTTATAATATATTGACTTCAGAGTTTCTTATTAACATTTAACTGCCTTCAAAGCAGTGAAAGCTTGAAACATCATATCATTAATTTATGACATATGTTCTATCTCTTTGAAAAGAGATATTATTTAGCAAAATAATTTGAAAATTAAAATATGCAGGATTTATTTTTGTATTGGATTTTTGTGAGAGAGAAGGATTTGGAGGTAAGTTTCAGGATAACTAAACATAAATGGTGCAACACAGGCTGGAAATGAGTATAACTTGAATATGGTTTAGCTTTGGTTAAGAGCGTATGTCCTTTTCTACACATTCTTTAAATTTAACTTGTTTTGGAATATTTGAAATAATTTTAATACTTGCTTTTCTCAAGTTAAAACAGTACAACAAATGCTATATAATAAACATGATTCTGGCTGTAGAACCTTGACAAGTCACAGTCAATCTGGCTAAGAAACTGTACACTAATTAATACAAATGGTTATCTTGAAGAACTCATATTTAGAGCATTAATGTAAAGCATATCCAATGCCAAAGTCAAATTTAAGGCTATCGAATAGTTTTGTTGTTTAAATGTTTCCTTTGGTTATGACATTTTCCCCACTACCATCACATTCAATTAGTAAATTTATTTTATCAGAATGAGTTACACTTCATCCTTACTATATAAAAGATATATTTTCACATAAATAAACATCAGTCAGAAATCAACGTCAAATTATGGAAACTCATTTGAATAAAGAGAGAAAAGTAAAGGGAATAGATGACAGTGCCATATGCCCATAATTGCTAAAATAAAAGTTTGAAAGCCTAATTGACACACAAAAAATATAATTGAATATTATTATTAAAGATAAGAGTAGAAAAAAGTCTTAGTACACTATTTTTCTTTTTTTTAAATTCATTAGTTGTTCTGTCATGTCTGACTCTTTGCGACCCCATGGACTATAGCCCTAAGGTTCCTCTGTCCATGGGATTTTCCAGGCAAGAATACTGGAATGGGTTGTCATTTTCTTCTCCAGGGGATCTTCCTCACCCAGGGGCTGAACCTGGGTCTCCCTGCATTGCAGGCAAATTCTTTACCAACTGAGCCACTAGGGAAGCCCAGATAGTACACTATAGTGAACTACAGAAGGAATTCTTTTCATTCAGGTAAAAAATGTTTTAAGTAAAAGACTATGAAATGAAATAAACAGCACTACAAGTTGGTTAATAGATGCTTGTTTAAGGACCAGGTAAACGACCATAATACATTCTTTACTTCCAAGCTCTACCCGGAATTTAGAAACAAGTATTTGAAAAACGCATTTCAAGATCTCTGAGTATTCTTGGTCACTGAGTTAGAACATGTTTTTAATCACTGAGCCTGCTTTTAAGTCACTTCAGTCATGTCTGACTCTGTGACACCACAGACAGCAGCCCACCAGGCTCCCCCATCCCTGGGATTCTCCAGGCAAGAACACTGGAGTGGTTGCCATTTCCTTCTCCAATGCATGAAAGTGAAAAGTTAAAGTGAAGCGGCTCAGTCGTGTCCAAGTCTTTGTGACCCTATGGACTGCAGCCTACCAGGCTCCTCCATCCATGAGATTTTCCAGGCAAGAGTACTGGAGTGGGCTGCCATTGCCTTCTCCAATCACTGAACCTATGTGATAATTAATGATGAAACACAAATCAAGAACATGTACTAATTGAATCAAGGACATTATCAAATTTATTTTCATTTTTTATGCAAATATAAATGAAATAAAGCCATAAATTAAAGGGTTGCTAGCACTGTGCTTTGATTTTGTATAGGCTTGCTGGGTAAAGATCTGAATTTTATGATGCTTCATAGTGTTTACCCTCTATCACATATTCAATCCACAACTTCTAAAATAAGTATGTCTTGAATATCCTAAATAACTGTAAAGTTCAGGAGTTACATATTTACAGAAATAACAAGGCAATATATATGGAATTCTGTGGTTTCACCAAACATGCCTAAAGGTAAGATGAAAAGCATTCCGATTATGACTTATAAAGATGCTTTCCACAGCATTCTTTATTTCCTTTGTCAAAACTGTTGGGACTGTCTTTTTTTTTTTAATAGACAAAACTCAAATGTAGTTATTAGATGTTATGCCTTAAAGGATAATTTCTTCAAGTGTGGAACTTCAAATGAAGACTTAAAGAAGGCCATGTAAGAGTATCATGAAAATTAAGTTGCTTACAGAGAGATGTAAGCAATCAGATCTGAAGACAATCATACTATGACAATAGCCAAGCTATCAGAATATAGTTGATAAAAGGAGATATCCCAAGCCATTCTCTGAGGCTTTCTGCTATCGAGGTTCAAGAAAAATAAATGGGAAAATTAATTTCAATTGGCAAAGAGTAAAAGATATCTCCTCACAGCATTAATAAGTACCGAGTATTTCATCACTGTAACTGCATAGACAAAACTTATACAAATGTTTACTTAAAATGGGTACATTTTACCACATGTAAATTTCCTCTTAAAAAGCTGCATTTAAAAAGTTTATAGGGATTGTAGAAATACTGTGAATAAGAATCTAAGACTCACCTATATATGGTAGCCAGGGTCATGAACTCCTTCCAGATTCAGTCATGAAGACTTTTACAAATATACCTTTATCAAACTAATTGAACATTAATACTGTTTCAGTATTCACCAGACGTATGTGGTCTTAAAAAGCCCTGTTCAGAGTTCTCACATAGATTTTAGGATCTATCAAATCTGTATGTTTAACAGCTTTATGACACGGTTCCTAGAATTTGCACATTTGAAAAACAGAATTTTTGTTTCCCCAGTCCTGATTAATGATTATTTTTCTACTCAGTTTTTCAAGAAAAAATCTTTCAGCTTTAGTTTCTGTTACTCGATGAAAGGTCCACAGTTTTATGAACTTTTGCTTTCCAGAATTCCAAATATTAGGTTATGCACTGATGGCATCCTAATCAAGAATTCAAAAAAAAATAAATACAATAAAAGGCTAAAGTTTGGTTCATTACATCAGGTAATGGAGTGAAAGGAAAGAAAAATATGACATTGGCACTTCCAATGTCACCTTCCTAGGTATAAAGGCAATAAGGTTATGTACTTTGCTCAAAAACAAAGAAAAAGCTTCAAACACTTTAGAATCAATTTAATATCTTGAAACAAAACATGAGCAAAAACCAAAAAGGTCTTTATAATTTCACTGATGCTAGTGGTTCTCAGTCACTCAGTCATGAGTAACTCTTTGCAACCCCACGGACTGCAGCCTGCCAGGCTCCTCTGTCCATGGAGTTCTCCAGGCAAGAATACTGGAGTCGCTATCCATTTCCTTTTCTAGGGGTCTTTCTGACCCAGAGATTGAACCTGGGCCTCCCGAATTGCAGGCAAATTCTTTACTGTCTGAGCCACCAGAGAAGCTGTGTGTGTGTGTGTGTGTGTGTGTGTGTGTGTGTGTGTGTGTATACATACATATATATATGTATGTATACATACATGGACTATATACCCCATGAGGTATATAAGGATCACACAGAGTTGGACAAAATTGAGCAAGTTTCACAAAAATATATATATATTCCTACCAGGGAAGCATAATAAGATTTTTTTTTATTTTTTAGGAAGAGTCTGTTAAACAAAGAATTGCTTTATTAATACAAACTATTAATACATACCCAAACTATGAAGTGTTAAGACATTTAAATATCTAAGTCATAGCAAACAGGTGCCAATTCAACATCCAGAGTTGACAGAATGCTTGAAGGAGACTGCAGCAGATTAGACTCCCACAGTGGAGGAGACATCTTCAGAGGTGAAAGAGGGCTCACATGTAACAGCTGTTCAAGCTCCCTCTCCTCATCAAAGATCATGAGAGACACTCCATTCAAGGGGAGATGTGTGCTCTGGTGCTCCTCAGGCAGGTTAAAACTCTCAAAATCTAATGGATTGAAGGGAAATAATTTTTCTGAGTAGGTGTCATCTGAGGCAGGAACATAACTTTTAGTTTTAACAGTCTTCTCAGCAATCTTTTTGGTAAAGAAAGTTGTCTGTTTCTGTCTCAGCGGTCCATTCATCTTAACCGATTTTTCTGTAGTTCTGTTGACAGCTTCCAAAGTCTTTCTGGCAGTTTTTGGTAAAGCTGGTGGAGCATCAAACATTTTGTCAACACGTGGTGTTGAAACCTGAGATCTTCCATCTAAAGCTTTGACTGAAGTCACAGACCCCATGTTCAGCCTGTCCTTAGGAGCCATATGGGTGCCTGATTCATATATACATGTGTGTGTGTGTGTGTGTATATATATATATATATATATGTATATATTTACTATTCCTCCTTCTCTCTCTTCCTTCTCTCCACCTATCCACACACAGAAGTCATTTTCTAAGAATATTTCCTGGCTGGCAAAACTGGTGGTAAAGAAGAAATAAAGAGAGAAGGGGTCTTATTAATATATATGCAAGAACAGTGATGTAGAATTTTAAAATTTTAATGTGATCACAAATATTAATGTTTTTGAAATTGGGGAAAAGAAACCAGACCACTAAGGAGTAACAATACACCGTTTTGTTGAAATTTTTTTTTAATTCTTTATCTGTTTTACATAATATTTTGCTTCCTGCCTACCATTGTTGTCTTTCTTATCTCTCCCTGACTCCTGACTTTTCATTCTACTTCACACTTTTTTCTTTCTTGCATTTATTAATCCATATATAATATGATTGCTTTCTCTTCAGGTGAACAGTTTATCAAGTTTTTATAGTTATGTACTTTAAATATTTTGGAGGACACAATTTGACATAAAGTGGATACCACTTAATAACAAACTGTATTGTAATTGCATTTGCCTCTAAGTAGGACACGACTGAGCAGCTTCACTTTCACTTTTCACCTTCATGCATTGGAGAAGGAAATGGCAACCCACTCCAATATTCTTGTCTGGAGAATCTCAGGGACAGAGGAGCCTGTTGAGGTGCTGTCTATGGGGTCACATAGAGTCAGACACGACTGATGTGACTTAGCAGCAGCTACTTGTTTTAAACTGATCTTCGTCCAGTACAAAAATCCTATGATAACCATTCATAAAAATTATAAGATAGCACACACAATTTCAGGGTCGGTTTTTCTGCACGTGGTTGAAAACACATGCTTTTACAAGGAATATACATTAAGTAAAACCTAAGATTTAGAATACAAATACTCTTGGTATATAAATCTGTCAGACTTTGCAAGGGAAAGATAAATATTTCACTTATTCAATTTGTTCTTGCTTTTAAGAGACAAATACTTTTGAGAATGGCTGATAAAGAAGAACATGCAGCACTTGGTTTCATGGAAATCGATGCTCTGTGAAGCCATTTACTAAATAATGCCTTGATTGCCTGAAAGAGTCAATGTGTCTTATAAAAAGAGGTTTCCAGGAAGCACAAGGGAGGTCTAGTACAACATTTACGCAGTGCCATTTTTTTTAATAATGCTAAATAATTTGTTAACATGGTTTTTCTTTCAAAACACTTTGAAAACAGAAGACTTTTGAAATTGAATAATCATTTTAGCAAGGTGAATCCTTCAGAGATAACAGAAAAATTTTAGGAGATACAATTAAAATTATGAAAAAGTACAAATTAAAAATTGAGTACATACTCCAGTATGAATGCTTCCACATATCTAAGATATAATTCTGAAGAAACTTACAAAATGACATTCTTAGACAATGTCATTTCATGAAATTACAGACTTTTCTTATCATGCTAATATTTTCTTAAAATTACAAATTTACATTCTCATTCACAATGGTTTTAGTCACCAATTTTAATTTTGATACTCTCTTAAGTCTCAGAATATATATATATATATATATATATATATGTACAATATAAGTAGTAGGTGTGTATGTAATAGGTATACAAGGATGTGTGAGTAGGTAAAATAATCATATAGGTATGTGTATATGTACAGTAGGCATATAAGTATGCAGAGGGTAATATCTGTGTGTGTGTGAATGTATTGACAGGGACTTTGTTTGGACTCCGCATCCTGTAAAATGTAAGTCCTCAATAAGTAGCTAATGAATGACTTAAGTTCGAAAATTTAGTATTAAACTTAAACTGAAGAAAATCTTTTTGTATCCTTGAATACATACCATTCAACTATTCAAACATGGCTATTTCAGTTATCCTCAAATATAAACTTTTCTTCTGAATCTCATGCCACATTCTTTATTATTTTCGTGAGATGAATAAGAACTACCTAAACTGCGGAAAATTCTGAAAGAGATGGGAATACTAGACCACCTCTTGAGAAACCTATATGCAGGTCAGGTAACAACAGTTAGAACTGGACATAAAACAACTGACTGGTTCCAAATAGGAAAAGGAGTACTTCAAGGCTGTATATTGTCATCTTGCTTATTTAACTTATATGCAGAGTACATCATGAGAAACGTTGGGCTGGAAGAAACACAAGTTGGAATCAAGATTTCTGGGAGAAACATCAATAACCTCAGATATGCAGATGATACCACCCTTATGGCAGAAAGTGAAGAGGAACTACAAAGCCTCTTGATGGAAGTGAAAGAGGAGAGTGAAAAGCTGGCTTAAAGCTCAACATTCAGAAAATGAAGATCGTGGCATCTGGTCCCATCACTTCATGGGAAATAGATGGGGAAACAGTGGAAACAGTGTCAGACTTTAGTTTTTTGGGCTCCAAAATCACTACAGGTGGTGACTACAGCCATGAAATTAAAAGATGCTTACTCCTTGGAAGAAAAGTTATGACTAACCTAGATACCATATTGAAAAGCAAACATCCGTCTAGTCAAGGCTATGATTTTTCCTGTGGTCATGTATGAATGTCAGAGTTGAACTGTGGAGAAAGCTGAGTGCCAAAGAATTGATGCTTTTGAACTGTAGTGTTGGAAGAGACTCTTGAGAGTCCCTTGGACTGCAAAGAGATTCAACCAGTCCATTCTGAAGGCAATCAGCCCTGGGATTTCTTTGGAAGGAATGATACTGAAGCTGAAACTCCTGTACTTTGGCCACCTCATGCAAAGAGTTGACTCATTAGAAAAGAATCTGATGCTGAGAGGGATTGGGGGCAGGAGGAGAAGGGGATGGCAGAGGATGAGATGGCTGGATGGCATCACTGACTCAATGGACGTGAGTCTGAGTGAACTCCGGGAGTTGGTGATGGACAGGGAGGCCTGGTGTGCTGCAATTCATGGGGTCGCAAATAGTCAAACATGACTGAGAGACTGAACTGAACTGAACTGAACTATTGCATAGTAAGGACTACTGACTTACAACCTATTATATAACCTAAGTTAAAAAACATCCTAATAGGACATTCCTTTTCTAACTTCTAGATAATCCACCATGAACAACCATCCTTCAAAGTGTCCTTCATAAGTTGTTTTTCACAGGGTATTATAAATAATAATATTGCAATATTCTCATTCAGGTAAACATTTTCATCAACTTTTATGCATATAATGGCAATATTATATGAAACAAAAACAATATAAGTCTAAAAAATTATGATTCATTTATTCAAAAAAGCGTGCTCCCAAACATCGCTCTAGGACCCAGGAATAAAAAATAAGACAGATATGATCTATGTTTTGATAGAAATTAGTCTATCAAATTAACAAGACTATAACATTATTTACATAATGGTACAACACTCTTAGTCATATTGTGATAGAGATGTTTTAAATTAGCTAAACATTCACAGAATTAATCTAGAAAAAAAGAGCTATAAAGATATTACTAAGTGTACACTAAAATTTTACTAAGTAATATATTAAGATTTTACTGAGATATCACCTAGCTTTATCTTTTTATGTATCAGTGATTGTACATGGTCTCAAATCCCTGACCTCAGCACCTGGAGATCAGGCTACTGATCAATACAAACCTCACCATCTCCCCTCCTGCCTTCAGAAGATACATTCTGTGCTAAATACCAAGAAATGTTATAAATCTCTCTAAACAATTGCTCTCATACTTCCTTGTTTCACTTCTCCCCTAAGCCTCACATTCTTCCTTCATACTTATAAACTTCCAGTTTTCTCAGTATTTTTAAACTATTGGCAAATCATAAATCTTGAGAGAATCTCAATGACTGCCTAAATGTGTCTAAACTGGGAATGCATGTGTCTAAACTGGGAAAGCGAGTTCTAGAGAGATTCATCTGAAGGGCTGAATCTAGGGTGACACATAAAGTTAGGCACATTGTTCACAATATGTCACACCCATTCCCTCTCCCTAAGGCCATTTTCAGAAATCTCACTGTAATGGGAATAATTATCTGATCTCCAAGATGAGCTGTCTGTAAGGATGCTCCATCATTCTATGTCAAATGAGCTCTCTCACTTAAATACTACATAATCTTAAATGCAATGAGTAAACATTAAATGGTTTCAGACAGGGGAGTAACATGGTCACATTTGAATTTTAGAAAACCCTCTAAATGCATGTAAGGGAGATACACTGAATAGTATGCAGCAGAAGGTTATGGTGGCATTTCAAGAGAGGGATGTTTGCTTGGATCTAGAGAGTGACTGTGAGCATGAAGAAAAGTGCCAGATCTGAAGTAGGAGACAAAGTCCTTGCTGTGACCTAAAAAGCCGAAGCTGGTATGGTTGCAGAATATTTTTTTCTTGCCATAAGGAAGTTGACTTCTAGCAGAGTGCTAAGGAAAATGAAAAAGTGAAAATACCTATCTTAGAAAGTGAGCAATGCATTGAACAAGGAAAAAAGTAAATAAAGTGGCATAGATCACAAAGGTGGGGATAAGGGTTGTATAATGAAATACCCTGGTCAGATGATGCATCTTTGAGAACAGGTGATCTAGGTAACACCTCAAGGCAGTAAGGAATTGAACCACAGGCAAATTGAAGCAAATACAGTGGGCAGCAGGGCAGGAGGCAACAGGCATCATAGGCAGGGACCCTGACCCAGTGTCAGAGGGATGATCAGAGCACGAGAGCTCTGCGGAGAGGCAGCATGGGCCTGGAGGCTCTGCCCTCCATGGTTGCTAGCCAGCCTCCGCTCTCGCCTCCCTCCCTGATGGGCCAGAGCCAGGAGAAGCATAGGTGCCAGCCCCGGGGTCCCATCATCTTTGAACTCTATCTGAGTACCTTGGGGCCCCCTGAGTTCCCGCCTTTGTTTCCAGGACCTGGGGAGCCTCCTTCCCTGCTGACCTAGTGCTGCTGTTGAGGTGAGTGAGACCCGGCAGTTGTGGAGGAAAGAGACTGGAGGGGTTGGAGGTAGGCCTGAGGAACACATGGCGTCCCTGCAGTGGGGACAGAGCTGAGGACCGGAAGGCGAGATGCTGGCTCCCGGCTCCTCAGGATCTGGCCTCCTCCTCTGAGGGAGCCTGTGAGATAGCTAGAGCTGCACAAGTCAGGTAAGTGTGGGGTTTGGCCTGTGGGGTCTAGTAGACAATTATGGGATTTCAGCTTTTCCTTAAGACAAATGAGGGCCACTCAGTTTTGAGCAGAGAAGTAACACTATCCACTAACTTCGGTTTAATGAGGCCCCTGGCTGTTGTGCAGGTATTGCTTATAGAAGTGGAGAAGTTTGTTGAGAGAATTGAGCATCATTTGGTGATGTGTCCCAGGATAGTAGTGATGAAGGTGGTGAGAAGTGGATCCTGGAGGTAGGGATGTAGATAGAGATTTTTGTAAATGGAAGAGGCAGCAGGAAAGAAACAACTATCTGTTTATGTGTTTCCTTCTCTTTATGCCCCCTGCCTGGCACTAGTTCTCAAGTTAAGTGTGTCCCATCACCACCTGCTCTTGTGTGCTTTTGTTCTTTTCTTTATTGATAACGTTAAACAAATCAAGTATACTTAAGCCTAAAATTTAAAGAGAATGAAATATGTTTACTTTCTTTGGGCTTTCTTCTCAGTCACAACATTCACAAAGTCCCCAGAAATCAGCAGAGACCAGGATACATAGAGTCAAACACAGCCTTTCTCAGATTAAGGCTTTGTTCCTTCTATCAATACATTGCTGTTTTATCAATTAGGTGCATTCAGTCCCTGGGAGGAAGGTTGAAAACACGTAATTGGATTTTTTTTTTTTTTTACTGTTTTAAATGGTTTAATGATTATCATTGATTTTAAAATTTCTGATAGTCTTATAAGGAAAATATATGACTTTTCTGTTTATCAAAAGGGATCACATCTTTATACAAGATGAAGAAACATTTTATCAGATTATGCATTATTTGGTGTCATATGATTCTTCTCATTCTCCCATACAATTAAACCATTTATAATCATTTATATGTTGCAATTGCTTTTTTTCTTTTTAATATAGCTGGAATGATTTCTTTGCTTCACTTGAAAGAAGAAACTTTTGGTGGTAAACTGAGTGTCCAAGGAAGGGAAGGAGAGAGTTAGGGATTTATTGTTTATTGACACTTTTTAATTTTAGATTGGGCTTCCCTGATAGCTCAGTTGGTAAAGAATCTGCCTGCAATGCAAGAGACACCAGTTCTGTAGATTCACATGTAAGTTGTAAGGAATAATATAGAAATACCTCATGTATTCTTAACCTAGTTTCCCTCATGGTAACATTTTAAAAAAAATTATGGTACAATATCACAACCAAGATATTTATATTGATACAATCAAGATGCAGAACATTTCCATAGCTACAGGGATCCTGTTTGTTGTGCTTTTATGTTCTGTGCTGGGCTGTCATGCCCAACTCTTCATGATACTATGGACTATACCTGCCAGGCTCTTCTGTCCATGGGATATTTACTGGCAAAAATACTGGAATGGATTACCGTTTCCTCTTCCAGGAGGTCTTCCAGACCTAGGAATCAAACCTGCGTCTCCTGCACTGACAGGCAGATTCTTTGCCATTGCATCACCTGGGAAGCCCGGTGTTCTTTTGCAGTCATACCCAATAGGCTCCAAGTAGCTATCTTCTTCTAAATCCCAGCAACAACTCCTCTGTTTTCCATTTATATATAATTATGTCATTTCAAGAATGTTAACATAAGTGGAATTATAGAGTAACTTACCTTTTATGATTGGCTTTTTTCACTCAGCATATTTCTCTCGAGATTTATCTAAGTTGTTTGCTTTAGTAGTTCTTTTTTTAATTTCTGAGTAATTTGGCATGGTATAGATATAATACAACTACTTTAACTGTTCACCAGTTAAACATCTGGGTCATTTCCAGTGTTTAGGCTATTACTAATAAAGCTGATCTATTTCTCACTTCCACTGTATAATCATAAGGGATTTGATTTAGGTCATACTTGAATGGTCTAGCGATTTTCCCTACTTTCTTCAATTTGAGTCTGAATTTGGTAATAAGGAGTTCATGATCTGAGCCACAGTCAGCTCCTGGCCATGTTTTTGTTGACTGTATAGAGCTTCTCCATCTTTGGCTGCAAAGAATACAATAAATTTCATTTTGTTGTTGACCATCTGGTGATGTTCATGTGTAGAGTCTTTTCTTGTATTGTTGAAAGAGGGTGTTTGCTATGACCAGTGCATTTTCTTGGCAAAACTCTATTAGTCTTTGCCCTGCTTCATTCCACATTCCAAGGCCAAATTTGCCTGTTACTCCAGGTGTTTCTTGACTTCCTACTTTTGCATTCCAGTACCCTATAATGAAAAGGATATCTTTTTGGGGTGTTAGTTCTAAAAGGTCTTGTAGGTCTTCATAAAACCATTCAACTTCAGCTTCTTCAGCATTACTGGCTGGGCATAGACTTGGATAACTGTGATATTGAATGTAAGGCCAAATTTGCCTGTTACTCCAGGTGTTTCTTGACTTCTTACTTTTGCATTGCAGTACCCTATAATGAAAAGGACATCTTTTTTGTTAGTTCCCAAGGTCTTGTAGGTCTTCACAGAACCATTCACCTTCAGCTTCTTCAGCATTACTTGTTGGGGCATAGACTTGGATAACTGTGATATTAATGGTTTGCCTCGGAGATGAACAGATATCATTCTGTCGTTTTTGAGATTATATGCAATTACTGCATTTTGGACTCTTCTACTGACCATGATGGCTACTCCATTTCTTCTGAGGGATTCCTCCTGAAATATTAGATATTATGTCACCTGAGTTAAATTCACCCATTCCAGTCCATTTTAGTTTGCTGATTCCTAGAATGTCGACATTCACTCTTGCCATCTCCTATTTGACCACTTCCAATTTGCCTTGATTCATGGACCTGACATTCCTGGTTTCTATGTAATATTGCTCTTTACAGCATCGGACCTTGCTTCTATCACCAGTCACATCCACAGCTGGGTATTGTTTTTTGCTTTGGCTCCATCGGTTCATTCTTTCTGGAGTTATTTCTCCACTGACCTCCAGTAGCATATTTGGCACCTACTGACCTCGGAAATACCTCTTTCAGTATCCTAGCATTTTGCCTTTTCATACTGTTCATGGAATTCTCAAAGCAAGAATACTGAAGTGGTTTTCCATTCCCTTCTCCAGTGGACCACATTCCGTCAGAACTCTCCACCATGACCTGCCCGTCTTGGGTTGCCCTGCATGCATGGCTTAGTTTCATTGAGTTAGACAAGGCTGTGGTCCTAGTGTGATTAGATTGGCTAGATTTCTGTGAGTATGTTTTCAGTGTGTCTGCCCTCTGATGCCCCCTTGCAACACCTACCATCTTACTTGGGTTTCTCTTACCTTGGGCATGGGGTATCTCAGCCAATGGCTGAGAGGAGCCACCCCACATCCAAGGCGAGGGGCAGTGGCTGGAATGAGCAACCCCACACCCTATGCTAGGGCAGCGACCGGCTAGAGCAACCCCATGTCCAAGGAGTGGTGGCTGCCGGGCACAGGAGAGCCTATAGGAGCCATCCCACATTGAAGGTCAGGAAGGACGGTGGGAGGACGGTCAACTGACCTTCAACAAAAGAGCAAAAGCAGTACAATGGAGCACAGACAGTATTTTCAACAAGTAGCTTTGTAACAACTGGACATCTACAAGCAAAAAATAAAAAAGAAAAGAAAAAAGAAATGAATTTAGACACACACCTTACACCTTCACAAACTTTCACTCAATATGGACCATAGACCTAAATGTAACAGCAGAACCATAAAACTCTTAGAAGACAACATAGGAAAGAAAAAAGCAGATGATCCTGTGAATGACAATGACTTTTTAGATAAAATGCCAAAGTCAAAATCCATGAAATAACTTTGTGACCCTACGGACTTCAGCTTTCTAGGTGCCTCTGTACATGAAATTCTCTGGGCAAGAATACTGGAGTGGGTTGCCATTCCCTTCTCCAAGGGATCTTCCCTAACCAGGGATTGAACTCAGGTTTCCTGCATTGTAGGCAGATTCTTTACCTTCTGAGCCACCATGGAAGAATCAATTGATAAGTTAGAATTCATTAATACACAAAATTTCTGCTTTGCAAAAGACAAACCAGACTGGGAGAAAATATTTGCAAAACACGTATCTGATAAACGATTGGTGTTCAAATCATAAAATGAATGCTTAATATTTAATAAGTAGGAGAAATGCAGTTTAGAACTGGACCAAAGATTTTAACATATGCCCCACCAAAGAAGATATACAGGTGTCAAATCATGATATTCTATTAATAGCTGGTCCCTGATCCAAGTGTAGAATAAGATCTCAAATGATTTTAGTAAGCTGAAATGAAGGATTTAATATCCTTGGTTTAAATTAGAGTTCCCTGTCTACAACAGGACACAAGTAAGAAAACAGACCCAGTTGCCATTGGCTACTATCTCATAATCCAAAAGAGAAGAGCCCTAGGGAAGAAGACCCTAAGATCAACACAACAGAGGAGTAAATAACCTGAAGACTGACAACTCTCTCTTTGCGATGCCTAGGTAAATGAGATAATTAATTTCCTTATAGTTTACACCAGTTTGAGACAAGATTTTTTGTTATAGTCAAACGCTTCCTGACTAATATATCTCCTTAAAATACTGCTAGTATGTACATGTTTCCAACAAGCTCTTGCTGCATATGATACAGCCTAATGTTTAATATCATTTTAGGAATATTGAAATTATTAATAAATAATTTTTCATTTAGGGAAATTTCACTCAGTATATAAGAAAATACTACCTTTTCCAAAGAATTTAGCACCCTAACTTCATTCAATATAGAAAGTAAGTACTAAAACATCTCATTTCTTTAAGTTGTGTGACTTTAATAACTATCTCTATGTTGTTCAGTCGCTAAGTTGAGTCAGATTCTTTGCAACCTCATGGACTGCAGCACACCAGGTTTCCCTGTCCTTCATCATCTCCTGGAGTTTGCTTAAACTCCTGTCCATTGAGTTGGTGATGCCATCCAACCATCTCACCCTTTGTCATCCCCTTCTCCTCCTGTCTTCAATCTTTCCCAGCATCAGGATCTTTTCTAATGAGTCAGCTCTTCCTATCAAGTGACCAAAGTATCAGAGCTTCAGCATCAGTCCTGCCAATGAATATTCACAGATGATTTCCTTTAGGATTGACTTGTTTGCTCTCCTTGCAGTCCAAGGGACTCTCAGGAGTCTTCTCCACAGTTAGAACTTTAGAACTACAGTTCTAAAGCATCAGTTCTTCAGTGCTCAGCCTTCTTTATGGTCCAGTTCTCACATCCATTCATGACTACTGGAAAAACCATAACTTTGACTAGACAGACTTTTGTTAGCAAAGAAATGTTTCTGCTTTTTAATACACTGTCTAGATTTGTTATCACTTTTTTTTTTCCAGGCACAAGTGTCATTTAATTTTGTGGCTGCAGCTCATTTCACATGCTTACAAGGTAATGCTCAAAATCCTCCAAGCTGGGCTTCAATAGTACATGAACCGAGAACTTCCAGATGTACAAGCTGGATTTAGAAAAGACAAAGGAATAAGAGATCAAATTGCCAACATCTACTGGATCATAGGAAAAGCAAGAGAATTTCAGAAAAACACCTACTCTGCTTCATTGACTATGTTAAAGCCTTTGATTATATGGATCAAAACAAACCGGCAGATTCTTTTTTTTCTTTTTAAATTATTATTATTTTTACTTTACAATATTGTATTGGTTTTGCCACACATCAACATGAATGAAGCAGCAGTTAGAACTGGACATGGAACAACAGACTGGTTCCAAATAGGAAAAGGAGTACGTCAAGGCTGTATACTGTCACCCTGCTTATTTAACTTATATGCAGAGTACATCATGAGAAACGCTGGACTGGAAAAAAACACAAACTGGGATCAAGACTGCCGGGAGAAATATCAGTAACCTCAGACATGCAGATGACACCACCCTTATGGCAGAAAGTGAAAAGAAACTACAAAGCCTTTTGATGAAAGTGAAAGTGGAGATTGAAAAAGTTGGCCTAAAGCTCAACATTCAGAAAACAAAGATCATGGCATCTGGTCCCATCACTTTATGGCAAATAGATGGGGAAAAATGAAAACAGTGTAAGACTTTATTTTGGGGGGCTCCAAAATCACTGCAGATGGTGACTGCAGCCATGAAACTAAAAGAGGCTTACTCCTTGGAAGAAAAGTTGTGACCAACTTAGACAGTATATTCAAAAGCAGAGACATTACTTTGCTGACTAAGGTCCGTCTAGTCAAGGCTATGGTTTTTCCCGTGGTCATGTATGGATGTGAGAGTGGACTGTGAAGAAGGCAGAGTGCTGAAGAATTGGTACTTTTGAGCTGTGGTGTTGGAGAATGCTCTTGAGAGTCCCTTGGGCTGCAAGGAGATCCAACCAGTCCATTCTGAAGACAATCAGCCCTGGGATTTCTTTGGAAGGAATGATGCTAAAGCTGAAAGTCCAATACTTTGGCCACCTCATGCGAAGAGTTGACTCATTGGAAAAGACTCTGATGCTGGGAGGAATTGGGGGTAGGAGGAGAAGGGGACGACAGAGGATGAGATGGCTGGATGGCATCACTGACTCAATGGACTTGAATCTGAATGAACTCCGGGAGTTGGAGATGGACAAGGAGGCCTAGCGTGCTTTGATTCATGGGATCTCAAAGAGTCGGACATGACTGAGCAACTGAACTCAATTGAATATGCTAATATAAAATATTTATATACAAGTTTTGTTGTGAACATACATGTTCATTTCTTTAGGATAAATGTGCAAGAGTGCAATTTCTGAGTAGTGTGGTATTTGCATGTTTATTTTTATAAAAACTGAAAAACTTTTTGAAGTGACTGTACCATTTTGCATTCTCATCAGCAGTGTATGAGTGATCCAGTTTCTATGAATTCTTACCAGTATTTGGTGCTGTCACTATTATTTTATTTTAGGCATTCTGGTAACTCATTGTGGTTTTAATTGACATTTAATATCTCATTGTGGTTTTAATTGACATTCATTTGCCATCTGTATGTCCTCATTAGTGAAAAGTCTCTTCTGTCCATTTCCTAATTGGATTATTTGTTATTATTATTATTATTATTATTATCATTGAGTTTTGAGACCTCTTTATACATTCTAAACACTTGACATTTGTTGCTGGTACTTCCATTGCTATGTTGAAGGAGTGGTGAAAGTAGATATCCTAATCTTGTTCTTTGTAGATTTGAGCATTTACTCTTTGGCTATTAAATATAATGTTAGCTATACATATATTTTTGTTGTAGATGTTTTGCATCAAGCTTATTCTTATTTTTATCACATATGTATGTTAAATTTGCCAAAAGCTTTTGCTATATATGTTGATATAAGCATGTTGAGGTAAGGAGTAGATAGGCCCCAGACAGAACAGCTGCAAATGCTAATTCTTTGAGATGGGATAATAATGAGAGCATTGAGCCCTGGCCTGGGTGCATTTTTGTGGATTTTCAAGCTGAACACATGCACAGAGAAGGCCCTCAGTCTAGGGGAAGGACAAATGGAGGAAGAAGATGCCAGCTGTAATTCATATTGGCTGAGATACATGCACACTCCAGGACTAAATATTGAGATGACTGGCCTGGGAAAACTGTCCCATGTAAGGACACTACGTCAACCTCATAACATGTAAGTCATTCAGAACCAACCTGTGTTCTTTCACTGGTACTTTGCTCCCAATACTTTGCTCCCAAACACTTTTATCTTTTTCACAATTTTGGTTTCTTCACTGAATTCTGTCTTCAAAGACAGTAAGAACCCAGGTCCTTCTTCCATCTTTTCACTGCCAGAATCAATATGAATTTTAACTTCTGTCATCTCATGATATGGTGGATTACACTGATTTATGTTCAAATACTGACCAAGCTTTGCATATATGGAATAAACTATACTTGATTATTTCTAATTCCTTTAACTATTGTCAGATTCTACTTGCTAATAATCTGTTAAGTATATCAGCTTCTGTATATATGAGAAATGTATGTTTGTAGTTTCCTTTTTGGGTGATACTGACTTTTTGTCTTATTTTGATATTTAAGTAGTGCTAGTTTCAAAAAATGAGCTGAAAATTTTATAATCTTTTATATTTTTTGAGTTTGTGTCCATTCTTTTTTGGTAGAATTCTCCAGTGAAACCCTTTGGACCTGTGTATTTCTCTTTTGGGATGTTCAAAATTGTGAGCTCAGTTTCTTTACTATTCATAGGGCTACTTAAATTAACTATTTCTTATTAAATGAATTTTGAGAGCTTATGCTTCTTCTTCTTTTTTTTTAATTGTTCCATTTCTTCCTTGTGTCAAATCCACTTGTGTAAAGTTGTTTATAGTATTTCTTTGTTATTATTTTGATGTCTGAGGTGTCTATTGTGATATTCTCTATTTCATTCTTGACGTTAGTAATTTGCATCTTTTTTTCCAGTTTTGCTAGAGTTTTGTCCAATTTTAATATCGAACCAGCTCTTTCTTCACTCTTCGTTGATACTTCTATATTGTCTTCTGTTTTCAAATAAATTAAAATCTGCTCTTATTTTTATTATATCCATCCTTCTGTTTGTTTTGGTTTTTATTTGTCTTCTTTTCCTATGTTCTTTTTAAGATTCAGTTCAGTTCAGTTCAGTCACTCAGTCGTGTCCAACTCTTCGCGACCCCATGAATCAAAGCAGGCTAGGCCTCCATGTGCATCACCATCTCCCCGACTTCACTCAGACTCACGTTCATCGAGTCAGTGATGCCATCCACCCATCTCATCCTATGTCATGTCCTTCTCCTCCTACCCACAATCCTTCCCAGCATCAGTCTTTTCTGATGAGTCAACTCTTCACATGAGGTGGCCAAAGTACTGGACTTTCAACTTTAGTATCATTCCTTCCAAAGAAATCCCAAGAATGATCTCCTTTAGAATGGACTGGTTGAATATCCTTGCAGTCCAAGGGACTCTCAAGAGTCTTCTCCAACACCACAGTTCAAAAGCATCAATGTTTCGGCACCCAGCCTTCTTCACAGTTCAACTCTCACATCCATACATGACCACAGGAAAAACCATAGCCTTGACTAGATGGACCTTAGTCGGCAAAGTAATGTCTCTGCTTTTGAATATACTATCTAGGTTGGCCATAACTTTTCTTCCAAGAACTAAGCATCTTTTAATTTCATGGCTGCAGTCACCATCTGCAGTGATTTTGGATCTCAAACAAATAAAGTCTGACACTATTTCCACTGTTTCCTCATCTATTTGCCATAAAGTGATGGGACCGGATGCCATGATCTTTGTTTTCTGAATGTTGAGCTTTAGATCAACTTTTCATTTTCCTCTTTCACTTTCATCAAGAGGCTCTTTAATTCTTCTTCACTTTCTGCCATAAGGGTGGTATCATCTGCATATCTGAGGTT